>JWHW01032123.1:49599-82497 GCA_000931545.1 Papilio glaucus | reverse complement strand
CAGGTATGCTATATGATATATAACCTCATTAGGTAATATACCATTGTGTATTATATATTGCAGGAAGTTAAGTATGCTAGATAAATAAAAATATTTTTCTGATAAATATTCATATTATGATGCTATATCATATGAGCAGTGACGACCCCGACTTACATACTGTAAGTTGCAGGTTCAAACCCAGGCAGGCCCCAAAAACGGTGAAGGAAAAAATTGTGAGGAAACCGACATGTCTTACCAAGGGTTTCCTGTAGCGTAAAACGCTTTCTCTCTGCAAAAGCTGATATGGCAATATGTTTTGTGTCAATGTTTTCGGCAGTGTAAACCAATGGTTAGATCCACCAAATTCAAACACTTGTGATATCTACCAACCCATACCAGACCAGTGTGGTGGATTACAGCCCTTTCTCAGAGAGGAGGCCTGTGTCCCTGCAATGAGGAAACATACTAATAAGGCTGATTTACTAATTATTTTTAATAATTATAAATGTCATTATTTCAAAAAGCTTTCTTTATTCTCACATATAGCTTGCAGGCTCACAGTTATTTTAGGAATACTGATAAATATTCAGTAAAGTTTCTTACTGAATATTTATCGTATTAATTATATATAGAGTTTTTATTATATTTAGCGGTGCACCCGCTCTGCAATTTTACTTAACTGAAATTATATTAGCTACTTAAATACTACTCTAACCTTATCATCATCTCCCTGCTCTTTCACCGCTTATGTGGGGACATCGACATGACCTTAGCAAAGCTTAACAATGACATATGATTGTTTCAACTGTGGCCATTGTCCATATTATATAGGTTCTGGATACATTTTTTACAGCCGGCCGCCTGCCTAACGCCAACCCTCTTTGGGAATAATAAGCTACTAACCTAACTGAACGAAGCATATTACAAAAGAATACATACATAATTTCTAAAATCGTCTACATACATATGTGTAAATACTGCGTTACAAAATATAGCTGTTACCATTACCAGGGAGAGCCGTGCTTCTCCGAAATACGTGTGTGTGCTGAATATCCTAATCCACAGTGTGTCTAGTGTGTGTGATGCTTGCAAAATTTCCGAAACTGCCCTGTTTCGAACGTTTTATATATTTAACACAAATTTCAACCCATTCAAATAAACAGCTATTTTATAGCATTTTTATCGACCAAATGTTTGAAACGATTCTTTAAATTAATATAACTTTCTTATTTATGGAGTTATTGAGATAAAACAAAATTTTAAGTGAAGCTTACGACAATAGATTAGTGAAAACCGCACCCAAATCGGTTAAGCCGTTTCTGAGATTAGCGGTAACAAACGCACTGGCAAGACAAGCAGACAAACATTCTAATAATCATCGTTTTTGGTTTTATTGCATTTATCAAAAAGTTTTTCCATGTACAGACAGCAATAAGTTACATTTTTATTATATGTACAATAAAAATTTATGTATGTTTCTTTAAAAATTATAATGTTAAAATATTTTTAAAAGTCTCAACACTTTTTTATTAGGCCAAATAGTATTGAGAAAATTGTTATTGATTTATAAGCGCCATCTAGTTCGCGTAGTATCTTTTGGTAACTTATAAGTAAGGCAGGATTGATTATCGTTCTGGTTCGCATTTTTTCTGCTTGGGTTTTAGACGTAATAATGAAAAATATCAAATTTTGATTTTAATGTGTTAACGTGCTATTTCATATTAAAAGTAATACTAAATTTAGTTACTTTTATTATCATTTGGTTTTATTGCCGCATTTCTTTTCTTAATTTGTACACAGCTACACGTAACGCCATCTAAATAATAAACTAATTTTCTTTACTATGGAATGGGACCCGTGATTCATTTTCAATCATCATCATTTTAAAGATAGTAATATAACTAATAACATATATAATTAAAAGTTCAACCAATTCAAATGCACACCTATTTTATAGCATTTTTATCGAAGAATTGCTTGACACGATTCTTTAAATTGCTATAGTTTTTTATTTATTTATAAACCAATTGAGATAAAACAAACACTAAATGTTAAGTGAAGCTTACCACAATACACCAATGAAAACCGCACCCATATCGATTAAGTCGTTTCTGAGATTAGCGGTAACAAACGCACAGACATACAGACAAAAAATCTAATAATCATTGTTTTGGGTTTTATTGTGTTTATGTAGGCCCCCAATAATAGTTTTTCACAAATATTTTCCATGTACAGACAGCGATCAGTTACATTTTTATTATATGTATATAGATGTTACCATCAAATCGTAGGCATTGTCAGTTTAAAATCTCACTAGGCATAAACTGTTGCCAAACTGTCGAAGTGAAATCATCAATTGACAATTTGATGATTTCACTTCGACAGTTGAAAAATTGTTAAGTAAGGACATATCAAATTCTCAATTATTTGATAAGTTCACATTTGCCATCAGTTTTGATTATAAACTGTTCACGAAGTTCACAATCTGAACGTGTAATAAAGAAGATAGAAATTATAATATGACCTTATTATAGAAGTTATAAGTGTTATCTAAATTTCATCTTTTCATACTGTTTTAGACTCACAAGAATGGAAAGATTTGGAGGGTAGGTACTTGTAGTTGATGAAATTATATTAGTAGATGTTGTTGCTATGCATTAAAGCTTTATGTTTGATAATATGTATTAAGCGCAAGTTCTCTTCCTATGTGTGTGATTCTAAAGCATTCATATAAATAGAAGCATGTATAGATTGTGTCTTGCATCATTGAAATGCTTGTTTTATATGAAATTAATTGTAGCATACAATAGCATATTTGAATTGTCATATTTTTCATTAAATTGAGTAGTGTTCTACAATCGAACATTATGTTAATATGTACGTAATGAGGAAAACAAGTGGAGCATAATTATACAATTCAGGGATTAGTTCCTAATAAAGAAAGGATGGGAAGAGGAAGAGGATTTGAGGGGGGAGGGAAAGGATATGAAAAGGAAATATCCTTTCTTCTGTTTATCCCTTTCTTTGGCGTATAAATAGTACCTGTAACCGACGAGCATGTATGCGTAGATGTATGGACGTAGATGAAGCGTGAGAGGTGACTGGATCGCGCCAAATTGAAATCCGTAATCTCTGCCTACCTCTCTGGGCTACGGACGTGACCGCATATTTATTTTTTTGGAATTATACTATAAATTCAAGGTGCTTAAGTGTTAAGTCTCTGTAACCGAAAAGTTCGGAAAACGGCTTTTGTCATAATAAAAAAATATAAACATATATCAAATAGATAAGATTATAGATAGAAGTTGACTCATTTATCTTAATAGCATTAGTAAATTTATTAATAATTAATTTATTAGTAGTTTAAGGTTAAGTTAACTCTAAAGTTCCCGTAAATATTATTCAGGCGACCATGGCGGTGAAAGTAGAGCCGAGAGGACAGCGGCAATGTTTGTGTACAGAGGCTCAGGTCTTGGTGAGGAAGGTGAACTGTCGGTCGGCAGGGAAGTGCAACAGACAGACCTAGCAGCGACCCTAAGCGCGGCCCTCGGACGTCCTCCGCCGGCACCGTCCCTAGGCAACATCTTGTTCTCGGCGTTGCCGAAGATGTCGAAATCGATGTCTTTACTGCACCTCAGTAATAATTTAAAACAGGTGAGGTAGTTAAAAAAAAAAAAAACAATAATTTTGTTCAACATGAATATTATTATTAAAACTTTTGAGAGACATAACTAACTAAACAATTAATTCAATAAAACCGTGTTGTTACCGACAAGTTTCGGGTCTGTCGGAGGTCCTTCTTCAGTGATGGACGTGAGTAAAGCCGTTTTATTGAATTTATTAATGAGTTATTATTTTTAAAACGGCGAAACATTAGTAGTGACTAGAGCAAAGATTTAGTAGTAAATAAAAAGTGTAGATTTAACTAACCTCTTTAGATAAAAATTAGGAAAAACAAACACACATCATTCCCGAGTCATTCATACATTCCCGAGGAGGGTTGGCGTCAGGCAGGCGGCCGCCCATTAAAACTTGCCAAAACCTATAAAGTATTGACTACGGTAGTACTGCGCCGACCCCATTTTAATGGGAAATGAGCAGGGTGATAATGAGAAACTGTCTAAATTTGTTCCAGTATTAGAGACTAACCAACACATATTTATACGACACAGCAGTGGTTTTTTGTCTCGAAATTAGAGCATAACTATGGACTACACATGTTTTTGGATAACATATATGCAGAATGTTAGCATATTCGCTTTGTTAAAAAAACAAAATGAAGTCAATCTTTCTGTATCCAATATTTTATTTTTTTCATCTAAAAAATCTCGAAACTTCTTTAAGTGCCGCCTTATAACGAAGGTTTAAGGAATATAGCGATTTGAAACCTCTAAATTTATTTAAACTATAGAAACCCGAACCGGCTTCGCTCTGATCGATAAAGAAATAAAAAATATCGCTTCGGTTACTAGAATAGCTTTCTTTTGGTGAAATATTTTTTTAAATAGGTCCTTAACTTAGTATAGATGCATCTTCAACACATATTTTTTTTATTTTGCAGGTGACTAAGTATCTAATAAGGTATGGGGAGGAATCACAACAAGTGTCGTTAGATAAATTGGCGCATCTGATTAACGCGACCAGGGACCAAATAGAAAAAGCTGCGAGCGTCGAAACAGATGTAGATCTAAAGAAATATATTTCTGACGTTAGGTAAGTGTATTTGTTGAAATTATACCAAGATAGTATATAGATAGTGGAGAGGAAAATTACCCCAACATAGACAATGGAGAATACTTGGCAGATTTATCATTATATAAAATGGATTTGGACAAAAAGCTTGAAAGTCATTTATTTCATTTGAACTGCTATTTTTTTAATATAAGGTTAGTTAATCATACAACAACGATATACATTCAAGGGCAGACCGTGAGTCTGTGGGGCTCTGGGCTAATAGTGCTTGGCCCCGCCCCCTCTACCTACGGAAAAACACAAATTTAAAAAGTTTCACAAGCCGACCATGAGGATATGACAATGGGCACCTTAAACGCTTTTCATCAAAAATAAATAGGAATAAGTTAAATTACATTTAGTAATTATACTGTCCGATCTCAGAGCCAGGAGTAGTGGCCTCTGTGATTTCTGATGATTGTTCTTTCGTTTCAGGTACTTAATGGAGAATATCCGCAGCACCTTTAGGGAAGTTTGGGTGGAATTTGATTCATTATCAATGCTAAGAGCCCTCCTTTTGCTGCTCTTAGCTATTTTCTTCAATTGGCTGGTGACTGAAGGAATTCCATTTGAACGTATATCAAATATTTTTGCCAGTTCGTTTGTTCCGACCGGTCTGATATCGTTGGCGGTCTGTATCGCCGTGTGTTACAGCGCCTTTTATTTTAGATATCTAGAAGATCTTGAGCATTCGATCATTTTGAGCACCGGCTTAATCTCTGGTGGTTTAACTTGTGTCCTAGTAATTATGCATTGGGATGGTATCACTCAGCGGTGGTATGAAGGCAGATCGAATTTCTACGAAAGGTTTACGAGAACCGCTTTAGTTGCTTCAGCGGTTGTCCTAGTTTCCAACAGTTATGTAATCGAAGAGGGCGCTAGTTTATCTTATTTGTCGCTGACTACATTGGGCCTAATGGCTTGGAATATTGGTACTATTAAAGCGGTGGTGTATTGGGCACTTTGTGGCATCGCTTTAGCTTTGAGCCGGTCGTACCGTGGTTGTAGGGAGGAGCAGGGCGATTGTTGGACGGCTGGGGAGGGGGCGCCGACCGGCCAAGCTTCGAGAGCGGCGCTAGTGTTGGCATTAGGTTCGGTAGCAGCTACGGTAGCGATCACCCGACGGCATATCGGCTGGCGGGGTTATGGTATCACTTTAGGAGGTGTACTGGTTTGTGCACATTGGGCCGTCGGGTGGGGTGCACTTGGATCGCCCGTGCAGTCGAAGCTAATGGCGAAGTTGGCGTGGTTGGTTATAGTAGTGATGTTCATATTATTGTGGAAGAGAGATGGCCGCGGCGCTACAATGCCGCTGATGGTTCTTGGTCTGGTACTATACCTAGCTAATGTGCTGGTGCTGGGTGCCAGTTACGCGCCGGCAGCCGCTTTAGCTCTTGCCTCAGGCTTTTTGACCCTGAATATTGTGTCATGCTTGAAGACGGATAGTTTATCCAAGTTCTGTGAGTAACCTTTCTATTAAATTAAAACTATTAATATTGTTTTAAGTGTATTTTTTCTAATTACGGCAAAATTGTAATATCGAATTGTAGGTATTGACAAATCTTGCATGAGTTACAGGAAAAATCCCGTATAATCAAGGGAGAAGATAATCAAAATAAAACTGTGCTATAACATAATAATCTAATATATAAGAGACCCGTGGTTTCACCCGCCGTACAATTAAATCGACGACTGACCAGCATAAGCTGAACCCTATTTAATATAATTGCTAATATGCTTCTGAGGTCAACTTACATGGGTTTATAATAATTTCTCGATACAAATTTTAATCGCCTGTTTTAGACCTTTAGGGGATGAATTTAGAAAAAAATCTTTCTTCGAGCTCGCCTACGTAATAACAGAAATCTCTGTGCAAAATTTCAAGTCACTAGACACTAGCAGTAGTTTGAGCTATGCGGTGATATATCAATCAGTTTGTTCTTTTATTTATATTATAAGATATATATTTTGATTACAGCATTGACTTCACGTTGCAACTCAAGTGTAGCATGCCTGTGGGCCCTTCTGGCTTGTTATAATTTCTACGGGACCGGGCACCACGCGACGCTAGGGCATATCAGATGGGCGCCGGTGTTCCACGCTGGAGACCCGAATTACATATCAATCGGCCCGGCTATTACCGTCTTACTTACATCGCTGCATCTGTTTGGTAAGATTTCTGGGTCATTTATATGTAGCAATACTCTATATTATGTGGTATACTGACGATACGGGAACGTCTTGTAATATATTGGCTGAAATTCCCTTCTCAGCTTGCGCAGGTTCTCGGTGACGTCACACCTCCTAATAGGTCGCGGTAGGGCAGCTTCAAATTAGGAGGCTGATGGTCCGTTTGCATATACGTTATAATATACTTGGTGAAAAGACTTATCGTGTTTTTTGTACTAATTAGTTGAATATATGTCTATAGAGAAATGCAAGTAGGTTTAATTTATTCTAAACGTTGGTTACATGGGCATCGATAACTATGGTAGCGCCCGCAACAGCAACAACTGTTGCACGAATGGGCCAGCTCGACCGGTCGAACACCACGACCTCACAGAAGACAGGTGTTAAGTAGAAGTATTCTGCGTGTCGTCAAATGAGTGAGGTTCCCAGACGCCTTATTGTGATAGTTTCCCCCTTCCTATCCTATGGATAGTTATTAGCATTTTGCAGGTGCATGGGTCACTTAATTCTATGATCGTTCTGTAAATAAGCGATGATTTTACAAGTGTTATAGTCGTCACAACGGAATGACAGGATTCTTCAAGATTTTGAAGATTGATTTCATTGAACCAGATATAGCAGTATTTATAAGTGGAATATCTTTTATAGCAAAGAATAATAAATAACAACATTCTTAACCGTTTTTTTAGGAATGCCGTTAATGTTTGGGGCCACGGTGCCGCTGCTCCTGCTATGGGGACGTAACGGAGTATCGACTTTGGGATTTCGCACGCAAATGGCAGCCGTGTTTTCTTTATGTCTTAAATTTGCACTTTGTTTTGCAATCAGGGTGAGTAGAATACTGTTCATAAACATTATATGGAGGAGCGGTTGGTGTGGTTAGTAAGATACTTGATTTTCACGCCGCAGATCGTGGTTTCGATTCCCACCCGGGACAGACATTTGTGTGCATGAACAAGTCTGTTTTTCCGGAGTCTGGGTGTAATTATCTATTTAAGTATGTATTTACAAAAGAAAAGCAGCATATCTAGTATATCAGTTATCTGGTTTCCATAGCACAAGCATTGATTAGTTTGGGATCAGATGAATGTCCGTGCGTGAATGTCCCAGGATATTATTATTGTATTCATTTAATTAATTATGGAAAACATTAAATTTATATATTTTCATGTGTTATTTTTTAAAGATTTGTTTCTTTTTTTTTGTGGCGTATTACATTATCTGAAATATATTTTTCCGTTAAATACAAAATTATTTGTAATAAACCCTAAAGCCATAGACAAATTATTTCCATTATTACATATGCTTTCGCCACTTTTACCCAAAATCGCATGTAAAATGACATCATTCAATTAATTTATCTTCATTCATAAATAAAAGACAATCTTATAATATTTTTAATTTAATTCCTCTATATTCACTTTGCGTTATGACGTATTGAAACGTCACCCGCACCATGCTATCATGCTGTAGCGAAAAGTGTGTAATTTAAGGTATCGGAGGTATTAACATTTGAGTATTTTACCAGGTGTTTGTCTGCTCATTATCAGCGACCATTCACTGCCGTCACCTTATGATTTGGGGAGTTTTTACACCAAAGCTGTTATTTGAAAGCGGCACGTGCGCGGCGGCGTTCCTCGGTACGGTGCTGGGTGCAGCACTTACAGCCTGGCATTTACCAGAACATAAGCGTAATAGTTGACATAAGCGCAATGGATAATTATGAAAACGATTTTTTTGGACTGTCGATATTGTCAATTTTATAGTTGTAGCTACTAGAGTATATGCAAGTTAATGAATTATGTTTTGTTATTAATTATTACAAGTATTATTTTCATAGGGGATCCATTGCATTTCTTTAAAAGTATTGGTTATATGTAAGGGTAACAACTCGATAAATATATAATTATAACCTAACCTAACCTAACCTTAATTTGTCACTTAAGATTTAACTGATTTAAAAATAGAACTTAATTGTCTAATAAATGTGTTCACGAACAATAGTTGTATAGATTAAAAATGAAAAATATGTATATCCATATTTATAAATGCCTACCTCATTCTGAATATTTAATGTTTTCAAGTAATATTAACGGCATTAAGCTGTTTAACACATTCAATATCCCTTAAAAAGAACCCATAGTGATTTTTTAAGGAAAGCACTGGTAATGAACACAAGTTAATGAATCGTTAATATAAATGAGGTCTTTTTTAAATTATATTCTATTACTATCGTAATACAAATGTCCATTATATACTTTGATTTCTTATTCTAAGATTAATGAGTTGTAACAAAAAATTGTTAGGCTTGAAAATGTTTGTACTTTTGCCCAGATAGGTTTTTCTACATTTTATATTTATATTATAATTAATTCAATGTTTGTTACATTGATTCACAAGATTGACGAATACTGCCATATTTTGTTGTTGACCAACCAGTATTAATTAATAAATTGTAATATTTAATATTTTTATGAGTATTATGTTTTAAGCCCACCCAGTAAAATATATAACTGTACGAAGTGGCGAGCCAACGCCATGATGGAAGTATGTTTACCGCAGATGTTGCAAAACGTCGATTCTCTTTTTTAAATTGGGGAAGTATTAACGCACATTGGTCTAGGAGGCTAAAGTCGAATTACGTCGGACTTACACCGACTAAAAACCCGTGTCACGGGATCGCCATTCGGAATATCTCTGTTTCCGCCGACACTACTACTGGCAGCATAACAGGTCCTCACTGATCTCTGTAATCACCACAAGTGTATGCGAAGCGAAATCCTGGTTCCTCCCATCAGAATATAAACAGCTGCCGTCATTTATTATATTAGGTGGTAAACAAGCTAGCGTTTTATCCCACATTAAGTGACCGCTACCCATAAGCATCTGCAGCAAGCTAACGAGTTGCAGATGCATTGTCTAGCTTTAATGGATAGATGGATAATGGGGAGATAAACATAAAAAAGGGATATTTCCTTTTCCTATCCATCCCCTCCCCCAGGACTATGATGTAGTCTTGTGCTTAATCGGACACATAAAAGAGCGCACTGTAATAGTACATTCCGAATAATGTACTAGTACACCTTATATGTATTAGTATTCGGATAGTTACACAGTAACACACTCAAGTGGCTGAGAACTACGGTACGTCTTATGCGGTGCGGTGCCGCACTTTTTAAAATCAATTTTAAACTATATACGTTGCATTGCATAGTATTTCAATTACTTGTTTACAATTGTAAAGACCGAAACAATTTTTTTGCGGGCGTCTTATAAGATAATTCTAATTGCGATACTACAAACTTAAAGATTTTCTTAAAAACGAAAGTAACAGGCAGTTATTCTTTTCAAATTTTGAATTGGCCATGAATATGCTGTCGGTATTATTGCCGTTATGTATAAAAACGCAGCTTAAGCGCTGAATGTAGCGCTTGAGCGAAGTTAGAGATAGTGTACTAATAGTCAGATTAAGACTTTACGTTCAGTAACGTTTCTTTTTAATAATGTCCAGTTCCATCACCTATTAGTACTTCGTACTACTACTACTCAAGACTAAAGATGTGGCCTCCAGCACCTCACTCATCAGACGGAACAAAGAAGCATAGTTCTATCTCACGTCTGCCTTCTGTAAAATCCTTCGTTGTAGGCTGTAGTTCTTAGGTCATCTACAGCAACGTATTGTCGGACGAATCTTTCAATGCCCGCATAGAACGGAGACGGCGTACTCTTGGTCTACCGAGGTTGGGCAACAATTTATATAAGGCACCCTTATAATCTTCGTCCAAATCCCAATGACTGTCTTGAGTAAAGAGGTATTTCATGTACTTTCCCCTACCCTGCTTATGGAATCACAATGTATTGGTTTTGGTCAGCGCTTTCAGTCCGAACTTGTATATTTTCCCACGTATCTTGGTCCACATCCATAAATTTTAAAACAGCAGCCATACTATCTGCTTATCAGACTAAGATTAAAATGACCATAGTTAGTATTGACTAAAAAGACGTTTTTTATGGATTTTATTTTATTGTAAAAAATAAAACGAATTTATGAAACATAATTAATTTAATTACAGTAAATATGGAATATATTACATTTATATAAATTTATGATATAATACTATAGCTGTTGATGTCTTGCTGTTGTGTAAATCACACTACAAAATAATCGAACTAATCTATAGAGACGAATATATTTTATCAGATAATATTGCAAGATTGTTTAAATATTAGTTGCTCATGCCCATAGATTGAATCCCAAATTGATTGAAAAACATTTTTCGTACCCTTCACCTTTACTAAATAGTGAACTGTGGAAAATCTACGAACATATAAACATTTTTGTTACATTAAATGTATGTTATAAGTATCAAAAAATAAATGTTTGTCACAGAACATACACAAGAAAACTATTATTTATGTTTTATGACTATTTGGAACACATTCAACAAAAAGAGGGCGGTACTTCTATTAATTTTTGGAAAAATAATTGCTTCTTGACCATTCAGTTAGCAATTTCGTATCATACAACCCTAGTACTTATTATTCAGGTTAGTAAAGATGAGTTCACAATATAGGTTTGCATCCATCTCTAATTGACCTGTACAAGTAATGTACGACGTAAGATCTTTTTAGCCACTAAATCACATACTTATATATTATTTTTCATTAAAACAATATTCCAAATGATCAAGATGATGAGCTCAGTGCCAATTAGTGGCAAGAAAACATTTTATTCTGTAAACGAAAACATACCTCAGTGTCTGTGATTATGTAAAGTGCTGGATGATGCTATATAAATAAAGCCAGAGTCTCATTGTATAAGCTCTGTGATATTTCTTAAGATATCAGTTTCTATGGAGCTGTGGGCGTCACATAAGGTTTAATTAGGTATTCTGAGAACGAATTAACAGCTGCCGCACCCCTAACTTCCTTATCCAGTAATGGTAGTTTTGTTACATGGAAATCTTCATATAAGTCGGTAATTTGCTCTAAATATTTCTCCTGTACTTTATGCCTGGCCGCGCAGAGTTCACAAGGCGCTGACGCTCGAAGCAGTAACTGATTAACGATAATATTGTGTGTGTCTATACCGCATCGAGTAAGTTCCTGCACCAAACGTTCGGTCTCATACAGTGACAAAAATTCTGCAATACAAACACAAACAAACGTAGTTTGATTGGGATCCTTAAACTGAGCATTCACTTGTCGTATTATAGACAACATTTCATCCATTTTGTTGCTGAACATGTCCGCGTTTAATTCTGCAAGGCCAAATAATGTTGCAGCCTGGTTCATAAATGGAGCTACCTGTACAAAAAAAAACAAATGTTGAAATGACTTGTATCAGGAGTGCGAGGCTTTAGTCAGCAATCTTCAAAATTAACCAAAATGTTAAAATAGTGTTTAAGTAAATAATGAGATATCAAAACAAAATATTAAATGGCCTAAAATTTTCCTAGGCATCTATTTTCAATTTTGCTTTATTCTTCAAAATGTGTTTGAATGTGTATCTACATAAGGGAAAAGGTTTGCACTATGATTGTAAAAATTACCGAGGAATCAGCCTTCTTATTCTGAGAAAACTTAAGTACCAATTTAAAGAGTCAGGAAAGAACCAGAAGAAAGAATGTGGGATGTGCAAGCAGGTTTTAGGAAAGGAATGGGATGCATGGATCAGATCTTTTTTTTTATGTATGATTATGGATTTTTTTTGCCTATAATCCAAAAAGTTTTCTGCTCCTTCATAGAGTTAATAGAGGCATAGGATAAAGTTAAAAGAGATCATCTATGGTCAACCTTGGTTACCTTTGGATGGAATAGTGATCTAATAAAAGCATTAAAATCTGTTTATAAAGAGTCTACTATTTGTCTTAGAATTAATGGGGCCTACTAAGACTGGATTAGCAGCAATAAAGGAATGTTTGAAAGCTTTGAAAGATGAAGATTGTGAATAAAGAATGGGTGAGCTACTTGTTAAATGTCTCTTATATGCTGATGACCAGGTCGCATTTGCGTGATCGGCGGAGGACCTACAATTTATGCTGGGTGTAGTGAATTATTTAATGGAAGGTAGAGGTATGAAGATGAATGTAGATAAAACGAAAGTAATGGTGTTTGAAAGGGGACAAAGAAAGATAATATCATCATCATCTCCTTGCCCTTTTCCCACTCTTGTGAGGTCGGCACAGTATGATTGTAGTCCATACTGTATAGGTTTTGGCTATAGTTTTTACGGCCGGCCGCCTGCCTGACGCCAACCCTCCTTGGGAATAATAAAGAAAGATAATAATTGATATAAATGTTAATGGCAAAGAAGTGGAACAGGTGGATGAGTTCGTGTATTTGCGGTGTCTGTTTAGTAGAGATGGTGAGCATGTTAAAGATTTTGAACGACGAGCAAATGCAGGAAATAAAATGAATGGGGCTGTATATACAGTTGTGAGGAGTCAGAATGTGTCTATGAAGGCTTGTCTGGCAATACACAATGCTGTACTTTAATGTATGGAAGTGAGAGCTGGGTTTAGCAGGAAATGCATGCTAGCAGAGTTAATTGTGTTGAGATGCGATCCTTAAGAAGTATATTAGGCGTGAGGTTGAATAATAGGATTAAAAATAGCGTTATATGGGAAAAGTGTGGCTTAAAAGTGGATGTTTCGAGTGTTCGAAAAGTATGCTTTGGTGGTTTGAGCATGTTGAAAGGATGAATAAAGGGAAAGTAACGAAGCAAATTCATGTTGCAAAAGTGAGTGGCAGCTCCTTTGAACATGCAAGGTGGACTTATTTAGATCAGATTAGTAACATACTAAAAAAGGGTGATATAAGGAGTACCAGGAGAGGTGTGCCAGGATCGCGCCAAGTAGAAATCCATAATCTCTGCCTAGCCCTATGGCCTACAGGCGTTAACGTATATTTATTTAATCTTTAAAATGTTGGTTTCGGAGCACAGGTGGCTCGTTTGAAATTATCAAATGGGTCACTCAGTGACTTACCAGTCATAGGTTGCCAACTTCTGCTTTAGACCTTTGTCAGGCAATACAATACAATACAACAACAATTGCAACAAGAGAATTTTCTCTGTTTATTCATAATGTTTATTTAATGCAAAATTACCTTAGACTTCAGTCGCATTAATTTACCGAGACCCCTCTCAACAACCTGAGGAAAAGACAGAAGACGCAGTGTGTGTCCTGTGGGAGCTGTATCAAATACTACTGCACTAAAGTTCATTCCCTTCACTAATTTCATAACCTGAAAAGCATGATATGTATTTATATATATAAAGATCAAACATGTTTCATGTTACATGCCAGAGAACCATCCACTTTCCCTCTTCCCATCCTTTTCTTATTAGAGAAAGCTTTTTATGACATTTTGATATTTTTTAATTTTGCAATGGTGTTTTTTATAAAATGTATGTAACATACATAATATAGAAGTTAAAAACAATACCTCATTATATTAGTTACATAATCATATTACAATAAATGGATTAGAAATGTAAATGCCTTGTTGCATTTTATGATATTATATTATAGCCATTATGGTTATAAAAAAGGTTGAGATGTAGAGGTAATCAATTATAGACATACTGTAATTTATTTCGGTAATTGAGATAAAATATAAAAACATAACATAAATATTATTTTATTACCTCAGCATAACTCATAGCTTCATCAATACCAGGAAATGCTCCAACAATTTCTTGCATTACACCTTTACCAAGCTTCATGGCCTCAGTTTCACCTTCAAAGTATTCTTCAGGTAATTCAGTTAATCCCACATTGGGATCAATTTCCATTGCAAATAAATTGTCAAAGCCTTTTACTTTGGTTGGTATCTGTTATAATAATATGTTTGAAGTTTATCATATTTTAAAAATATCATATAATATCATTAAATATTACTCCATTTTTATTATAACAAGAAATCAATCAATTTGGCATTTCAAAGGTAATTATTATGTGGATTGATTTCTTATAACAATTCAATATATAGGCATAATATACATGACATTTGCTATAATCTTTTTTTTTTCAAAAATATATTATCATTTATAATATTTAATCTAATAATTATTAAATTTTGAAGTTTTTATGTGAACGCGTTTCAGCTAGTTGATTAATCATTATTTAAATGAAAATATTGAAACTAACTAATATTTATTTAGATTTGAGTACTTTAGGTATTATGCTAAAATCAATCAAGTCACAGGTTAAACGTAACAACACATTAAATCATACTTGAAAAGCTTAAAAAAATAAGCACTGATCATATACTGGCATTGAAAATATCTCTGAAAGGTACCTTTGAAAATTTTTGATCAAATGCATCTGAAATGTTGTGTGCCGGATCAGTGGAAATAATAAGCACAGACTCTCGAACCTTGGACAATTGAACCGCTAGACTACAACTGCAAATATAAATGTTTTATTTTAGGTACAACTATTATTGTATTGCCACTTTGGTTATGCTTATTACATCTCACTTACCTGCATGTCGTTTTTCCTACGCCGCCTTTTCCACCAACAAAAATCCATCGTAATGATTTTTGTTCAATGATATTTCGCAAAGAAGGCTCTAGAGTTTCGAAATCTTTATCATCTTCCATTGTAAATATTTATTCAAGAACACTAATAAAAGATTTTGGCTTATTCATATAAATGTGTCGCGTCACGTCATGTCACTCAGCTCAAAAGTCAAAACCGCGAACCAAAGCGTATGTCATACTCTTTGGTTCGTTCGCATACACAGTTGTAATAACTACGTTAATAAGATGGTTAACTTCGGACAAAATAATTATGTCATATTGGCAGAAATTCTTAACCAACTTGTTTGCAAGCGTTGCAATTTTAAAATCAAGTGAAATGGACAATGAATCGCTTTGCCTTTTATGAAATTACTACAAATGGTAAGTTTGAAAAAAAAGCTAAACTAAAGCTAATGAATCAAAAACTTACTTACTAAGTGACGAAACCTAGGCTGTGCCGGCGGTCCTTTCTTATCTATCTGGTGTTCTATCATACAATGACTACACGGTGGTCTTAACGCTAAGGAATTGAGTCAGTGTCAGCATTATACAGAAAGTTCTTAATTCGCCGTCTCAAGCTAATACAGACGGGTGAGGGGGTATCATAACTATTTTGCAGTATGTAAGTGTAATCAATAAACAAATAAATAAATATAAATATTCTATCATGCTCGTAACCCAGAGGGATAGACAGAGATAATGGATTTCCATTTGGCATGATTTTGCACACCTCTTTCGTTTCGTCTACATCCATACATCTACGCATACATGCTCGTCGGTTATGGGTACTCCTTATATCGTCCTTCTTTAGTATGTTACTAACCTGATCGACATAAGTTCTCCTTGGGCGTCCCCCGCTAACGCTGCCACTCACTTCTCCATAAATTTAACATAAATTTGTAAATTTTAAACAATAATCAAAGCTTAATAATTATTGGTTAACTCGATTCATATAAAATATAATTTTTTATTTAATATTAGTGGAGTACTTAATTCATTGATGACCCAGCGATGACACATGGTAAAGGGGGCTGAGACATGGCCCTTCACTGCGAGCACTATTAGAGGGCTCAAAGTCGCTTGACGCCACTCAGAGGGCAATGCTCGGAGTCTCTCTGCGGGATCGCTTCAGAAATGATGTGATCCGCAGTAGAACCAATGTAACCGACATTGCCCGAAGAATTGCAAACCTTAAGTGGCAATGGGCCGGACACATTGCGCGCAGAACGGATGGTCGATGGGGCCGAAAGGTTTTAGAGTGGCGGCCACGTACAGGCCGATGCAGCGTTGGTAGGCCTCCCACACGATGGACCGATGATCTGGTCAAAGTTGCTGGAGCCCACTGAATGAGGATGGCAGAGGATCGATCTTTGTGGCGATCAATGGGGGAGGCCTACGTAAGGTACATTTATACAGTAACAAGCAGAACCCCTTGGTTTCACCATTTTTCGCAGCAAACAACCAAAATTAAATCAGAAAGTAACTTAAGTTTATGGATTTACCGCTTTTTAAAGTATCTTTTATCGAGTCGGTTCGACCGGAGTAATAACGGCTTCACAGCAGATATGCGTGAAATGGAAGTTGATATAATAGATAAATAGTCTATGTTTCATCTTTCGTGCCGGAATCCCATTCCCGTCCTCTTACGTCTTCCCATTCTTTTCTTATTAGAGAAAGCTGATTTGACATTTTGATTTGACAAACACATTTTGCTGACCACACACATATTTCAATTCTGGATGGGAACATAACCTAAATCCTCTACATCTGCAAGTCTATCATCCCTTTCCTTGGATAAATATTTAAACATACTAGTCAGATATCAACAAACACAAATGCCAGTTCATCTTATACTTGTCAAACAAAAACTATCGATGGGTTTATACTTTATAGGTCATCACTAGTATAAATACACCAAACTGTTTTAGGTCAAATGAAGGCTTTCATAAAGTTGTAATTGAAAATTATTGAATTAATGGTTAAATATACAATGTAATCGTTATATTATTTATTTTATGATTATATATAACCATAGTATATATTGTATAAACCATAACTTAATAAATTAAAAACCATATCGAGATTACAGGCTAAGAAACAAAACATAACCAATGACCCTTTAATTCAAAGATTAGGTACCAAAGTATGTATATTGTATAAGTATATATAGTAGCACTAGCCATAAATGTCAATAAAAAACTGACAGTTTACCAAAGTTCACTTGTCACCTTGTCAGTTGCACTATAATTGTTACATGTCGTTTATTGTATAACAAACAAATTCATTTTAAATTATTATGAAAGAAATGAATATTTTTTTTTTACAGAAACAATGTTCTATCGATTGATGCGTGGTCGCTTGACGTTCAAAATTTATATCATCATTTTAACTACAATAGCTATTCTTACAATTTTTGCATATTTGTTTTGTCAATTTAAATTATATCCCATAGCACCAATTACTGTTACTCCAAATACCTTACATTCGCGAACGACTCGACATTTGGCTAAATTGATAACGGTGGTTTTTCGTCAATTCGAAGAGTTTGAAAATGATATTGCGGATAGTGTGCAATCTTTCGTTGCCGCATTTCCCAACATGCCTGTGGTCATTTTCTGTCAGGGTTTACAATATCCTCCCTTTCAGTTCTCAGGTACCAATCAAACCCTGCGTAATGTAAAAATTGTACCATTAGAATTTCGTCTAAATGCATCACCCCGCGAACTAAATCCTCTTACCTATTTAAATTCAGAATATGTACTTATTATTCCTGATGCAACACGGGTATCTCGTCGTATATTACAACAGGTGGCGATAGCTGCCACAGCCTTTCCATCTCAGGCTATAGCCATTGGTGTGACTAATTCTCATCTAATTTGCCAGCAAGTGAAATGGAATTATGTGGATTGGAAATTGCAATACAGCAAGGATTCTGCGAAACTATGTGACGCTATACATGGCCAGCATGCCCTGTTCATTAAAACATCTCTTTTGCAAACACTTCCACAACCATTTGCATTGCCTTTCCCAGAATCTTTGTATCTACAAACAACTGTAAGAAATATAAAGGTAATGAACTTACTACAAACTGGCCAACTAAGGTAGCATGCAACTTTTTCCATATTAAAATCTATAAAAATAATATGTACTTGATTGGCTAGTTTGATCTCTATTTTAGTAACATATTAATTTTATTAATTATTGCTATAATTTTTTAAAACTTAAGAAGATTTAAATTTCATTTATTTGTTTGCACTAACAGTATAGTATATAATTTGTTTATCTCAAATCTCATATTTCGATTTTCAGATTCAAATTACTGATGGAAAATTTGGTGCAGGGAGGAGTGTTCTAAAATCCCCTGCAGCTAAACAGAAAGCTTCAAGATATGCAAGGGATGCAAGAATAAGTCTGTACAAACAACTTGGTGTCAAGACAGTGATCAGAGAAGACGGTAAAGTGCAGTGGTTTGGTTGTAAAAGAGATACACAGGTAAGTTACGGATGGATTTTATTAGGAACAAAGTTACACATAAATGGCAATCCATATTTTTTACAATGTATGAACTAGCACTTCACCACAATCCCACACCATGTTAAGTGGTCATGTGGTTTGCACATTACACTAATATTAAAACCAAAATAAACACACATATTTTGGTTTTTGTTTTAAATTTAGAGATGGCCTTTTTTACATTCACAGCGATGTTTCCCATCAGTACAAGGGACTCCATCGTACATTCTGTCTGGGCGGAACACGCCGCCTTGCTGTCTCCGAAACATTCGCCGAACCACAGCGCATGTTTTACGTACTTTCCTCCAGGCGGGTGTGCGTTGTTGGCTCGAAACCACTTCCTTATTGGGTGCCGTTGTTAGGTAAACAAAAAGCTGACAGACACTGATCTTGCTTGTTCTACATCCATATGTGCATCTACACACTTGCATATTACTTTAATTATCTGTTTCTTTACTGCTTCATTCTCTCTTCATGGGAACCCCTTGCTTTTTTTTAACAACTCTAATCACTGCATTGCTGGAGCATTTACAACAAAAATAAGTGTATAAGATATTGGTTCCCATCAATGTCTCAAACTATATTCACGTTGCCATATTACATGTTGTCACATATCATGCATCAAATATATAGTTTAGCAAACCTAAATGTAAACATTGATTGTTAGAAGTTTCGAAACAAGTTGTAAAAACCATATTTACTTGATGTGTTTGATTAATGATGTATTTTGAAATTTAATGTCATCATCACACTTCAAACTTGTCCATGTTTTAACATTTTCGAACAAAACCTACAATAATGAGAAATCTCTTGTAAAATATGTTTATTGTCAATGCAAATAGAGATACTAACAAATTTTAACTTAAATAAATAGATATAAGCTCACGCTCCTAACACATAGGAGTAGGCAGAGAACATGGATTTCCATTTGATTTCTGTTCCGAATTTTCGTCTATATATGTGTAATGTAAACAAGCTGTTTAATTTTGTAAATAATAAAATAAATAAATAAATTTTAATATTTGTACAAAAATGTTGACCTTTGTTATATATTGTGAATGCAACCCATAACATAATTGTTGTTGAATGTTTCATACAATGTGTTTTGAGACTACATGGTGAGTCTTCCTTATACTTACAGTAATTTATGTAACAATACTTGCAGAGGGGATCTTCTTCCATGGGCAGAATATGCTGAAATAGGCATCCATGCTTCAGATGTTTCACGCGTGTCATGGTTGCAAAGAGGCGGAGCAGATTCAGAAGGTTATATATGGGAGCGAGCAACCAAAGGCCATTACTACAGAGTGGCATACTCAGGAACCAATAGAATCTATGTGTTGATACTGCCTTTTACAACTAAGAATGGTACAATGTTGCCAGCGGATTGGGTCATGGCTCATCAGAAGGAATTTCCTGAAAGGCATTTACATCCACTAGCACAGGTGTGTAGTAGTAGTAATAGGGGCTACTTTTCCGCAACTCTATAGAATACCTTGCACATACCAGTATTTTGAAACCAATACAACTTAGGTTTGTGTGTGGTCTTTAAAGGCTGGCAACGCACCTGCAGGTCCTCTGATGTTGTATGTGTTCATGGGCTGTTTACAAATTTAGACAGCACTTCTAATTCATTTAAATATTCAATAGTTACACATTTAATAACCCACAGATACAGTTTGCGGGCCGACAGGCGCCTGCGCCCAACGACGCTCGTGCATTTTTGGATTTGAAACTTGGCAACTTTGCGGTCGAGAGATGCAACAAGCTAGGACCAAAGTTACTCTACCCTTAACAATTAAACTATCAACATAATTACATGCGATGGATGAGAACTTTCTCGGAGTTATTTAAAACTGTATGTACCTGTTTAAAACTTCTTTGCTGAGTCACTATACATAAGAAAGTTAAAAATCTTTATATATATTTATTGATGAAATAGTTGTGTTACTTATATTACGGCAAAATGTAGACATATTTCGATGTTTAAATCCATCAAGTCTTATTTATGTCCTTGAAACTGGACTTTCTTGACGTCCATGTATAATACGCTTATTTGAAGTGTTGTCAAAATCGTTATCCTTTGTTTATCAAGTGGCCCGCATTTAGCTATGTCACCGTCAGGTTGTAAACTTCGTAAGTTTATAATCTCAGTAGCCACAACATAAACTGACTCTAAATTTTGAAGTCTCTGACATTTTGATGTATCATGGCAAACTTTCTTAAATTTTAACGTAATATCTAGCAAGTAAAATACCAGTTCAAAATATGACGAATTGTCTTCGCCAGTTTATAATATGTTGAAAAATTATGTCAAATTGTCAATAGTTCAGTTAACAATTTGCTGTCAGTTTATATATGGCTAGTGAGTGATTACAAATTGAGAATGGTGTGACATTGTCAGATACAACAGTAGGTCATTCAGTAATGCTTAGTTTTACTTGATGCTCAGCTGTCGACTTATGCACTGTAGCCTGTTAAGGACTTCAAAACTATTTGGGGTGTCTAGTCATTTTACAAAATTAAGCACACATATATAAGTTGTGCTTTCCTAATTGTGCATAACTTACCTTTAATTTTATTCCTATTTTAGAGTAGTATTTCCATGATCTCTATTTAAGCTAGTCTTCTATTGTCATAAGTAAATACTTAGCTAATAAAGTTATAATAGCTAATAAGCAATAAGGTCATTGAGAATGACATGTTTTGTTTTCAAGAGTTTATGAATAAACAGATATATTGAACAAAGTATAATGGAGTAAAATAATCTATTTTACATATAAAAATCATAGATTTGTTAGCTTTTGCGATGTTTCCTTCTTTTGCGATACCTGTTTTTGGTATTAATTATATTCAATAAGTTTATACTAAGCAATAGACATTATAATATAATATATATTAATATAATATATATTTTTATAATGAATAATATATACATCAGTGCTTGAATACAATTTAAGCAAATGAAGACGCATCAAAACTATAAGAATAGCTGACATGTGTTTATAACCTAATACACCTGTATGAATGCAGTTGAGTTTGTTTGTTCAGTTAAAAAAGTTTAAATTTTTTGAACTTTTTGTATTAATATTAAATGAACTAGTATGTAAATCACTACAATGATGTCTATTTATATGTACAAGTTAAATAGGGCATTTGGAACAAATTGCATCTAATTTAGTACCACCCTCCTAAATATTAGAGATCAGACGCATTATGCGGTTGGCCATAGTCAAAAATATGTATGAAAAAGTTTTTATTTGCACTACCATGCTGCTGTCGACCGACCACTCCGGTAGCTTGCAATGCAGCTCTGTCTGTTGGACTGTGGATGGTTGCTATGCTATATGCAATATTTGGATCGTAATAGTTTAAGGTCGCTCGCCAATGACTGCGTCCCAGTTGCTGTTGCAATGGCAACCGCAACCTGCGTTCGCCGCCAGGCTAGCTATAGTGTGTACGTGTCTTTAGACATTTAAATAAAGAAAACCTGAAGCAATCCTTTTTAATTGTAGAAAAATACATTATTCCCAAAATTTTGCTTCATATAAATTTCTCTATACATGTATAATTATGGAAAATCTAGTGCAATATTATTTTAATGCTTTATTAGATTAATAAATAAAAACAAAACTATAAAAACATATGTTTTATTCAATGGGGAATAATACTAATTAAAAACAAATTGAAATTGTTGAAATATTACACTATAAAAACTTAATCGTCTTCAAACTTCTCTTCAACAACTCCTGGTGTAAATGGTGGGTCTCTAACAAGAGTCAAAAGTTTGTCTAGTTTCATAATCTGCAATGAAGATAAAGAATTAATAGTCTAAAGCACGTGCTTTGTGTACAAGATTCTAACAGGGGAAATAAGGGCTGTAAAAAAGGATCAATACTGTTAATATTTCAAATGTAAACCAAGCCGAGGGTTTCTTTCAAGCGATTGGCATTAGTTATCCTTATAAAGGTCCAACATAAATAAATGGTATTTAATAAGTGTGGTACAAAGTGTTTAAACGTGATTTTGACTTCGGCGAACCAATTCTAGCCATCCTTTAGCATTAAATGTAACCATATATATATTAGCGCCATCTTTGGAATGATTTGACAAACATTAACACTTGAACGAGCGTAGAAAGGAAATACGAATATTTTCAACTTTAATAAGCATTTTAGAGATTAAAGTTCAATTATTAAAACATAAAATTGTAGATAGTACTTGCATAATATATCGCATACTTTTTTTACATTAACGTACTTTCTTCGCTATTAAAAAAAATGTATACACCTACTTATTTAGTATTTTGTAGGGAAATCTAAAATAAATTAAAACTTGGTCACTACATTTTTTAAAAAATCTTACATTACCTGCAAAGTCCTTTGGTCAGTTGATTGGGCCTTTTTCGGTGGTTTTACCATGACCCGTAAATTAGGTGACAATTTGAGTACATGACATGTGCCCCTAAAAATAAATACCATAATAATATTTTTCAAGCAAAAAGCCGTTATGACGAATGCCCCCAGAGAGATTTGAACTCTCGACCCCTGGTTTACAAGACCAGTGCTCTAACCCCTGAGCTATGGAGGCTTATATTCGGATGTTAAAATATTGAAATAAGTCTTGCAACCAACATTTAAATTCTATATAGTCATATTTAACAAAAATAACAATCGGTAATAAAATGGTCACTTTAAAATTTATCCTCAATGACGAATATAATTCACAGTCGTATCGCACACGACATACATCGGAGGGAGCATATATTTTGCTCTTGTGTTGTTAAACGTAATATTATGTGTACATAAGACGACAAGAACACACAAACAAAGACCCTTTTTAAGATTCTAAAAATGCCTTACTTTGTATCACCGCACACAATGACGGGTAACCTTGGATTAAAGTCGATTCGCGTCAATTTCTTTGACTTCTTGGAGACCACGGCTTGCACGCAAATCGGTCTGTATTTATTCACGTTGAGGTCGTATACGTACACCTGCACAAACACACACTTTTTATTATTTTTACAGTAAGCACAACAACCGGTTGGCTCTTTAGACATGCAATGTATGGATTGGAAAGTCACGGTCGGTCAATGATAGTGTGACATTGTTAACTCATTCATTTATTGTTTTTATCGTGAACAACTAATATCGTACTGCGTCAATAGTAAAGTATAAAAATATGTTACTATTTCTAAGTGGTATATTTATCTTTAGACCAGTAAATACTGGCAGTGTTGAAACATTAGTGCATTTTTAACCGACTTCAAAAAGACTCCAAACATAAATATGATTAAGAATTGATTCTTATGTCTGGCTGACAGCCTCGAAGCCAAATACTCTCCCAGTAGCCTACCGGTCAACCCTATCCACCTCCGAATGGTGGGCAGCGAGGTCGATCGGAGAAAACACGACGACGAAGTTAAGGACCTAATTTTGCTGCTGTCCTTTTTTTCTTATTATTTTAATTACGCTTTTTTTACACCATTTGACATAAATGTTGCCGTCACTGTCTTTGGAACAATTTCAACCGGAGATTTTAAATGAGTATAATATATCTATCTATAGTCTGTATCTCCCTGCACAAGCCACTCCACGGTCAGTCACCCTTTATATTCTATTTTACCTTACCAAATGGAAAACCGTATTCTCTCCCTGTCTCTTTGAATTACGGGCGTTAGTGCTTATTTCTATATTTGATATTTTGCTTTCTTATACGTTTGGCTTAAGATTGTAAAGTACTCTTGTATTACAAATATGATTGAATTTTAAGTAGTATAAAATACCTTTCCATCGGCGGTGCACGCGGCGAACACTGTGCTGGAGTAAGGCGCCCACTTGACGTCGCCCACCGGCGAGCCGAGCTCAAACATGAACAGTGGCTCGCTGTTGGAAGCATAAGTACTTTGTTATAAAAAGGTAAAAAAATGGCAACCGATATTGTCGGTAAATGAAGTTTTTATGTATTTTTCGATTCCTCGAGAAAATTCTATTTTCGAGATAAAAGTAATACATGAAAACATGCGAGTATAAGAATACAGTGTTGTGTAAAAATTGTAAACAAAACGATATGGTGATAGGGATAAATTATTTGATTCTAGTAAAAAAACAATATACCATACCATAAATAATGTACCACATCATTTTTAATGTACAATCACTTATAATATGATGCCATAGGTATCGAAACCCATGACATTAGCACGCTCCTTTTGTCTTGTCAAGGAATTAAAACAGATAATCTGATTTGTGAGGTAATCATCTGTAAGTCTGTTTAATGAGTATTGTATATATTTTCATAAAAGTGGTGTATCCACCGCCACTTAATGTATCCGACGCCCATGAACATACACAACACCAGAGAAATTGCACAGTACATAATGTGATAGATGTCTTACTCGCGCCCATCCTCCCATATCTTGACTCTCCAGTCTCCCGAGCAGGAGGCGTATATGGAATTGTTGAAGTAGTTGTAGCTGATGCGATACACGGGCATGTGGTGCGCCTGGCTGGAGCGCACGTAGCTGCGGTTGTACTTGAGAGAGCACGTGTGGATCGCGCCGTCCTCCGTGCCCACCAGGAAGATGTCCGACTTCTCCGGATGGAAGCAGATGCAGCTGCCGCAGCCTGGTTGTTAAAATTTGAAAATTTATTAAAGGAGGTTATAAGCTATTTAACTTTACGCTACGACCCCAAGAAGCGTAAGAAAACAACGATGAGCGAGAAGGATGTCAGGAAGGACCAAGCGGTTCATCTGATCTTAAGTGACCCCCTACCCATGGGCATCCGTAGCAAGCGAATGTGTTCCAAATGTATTACTAACCTTTAATGGACAGAGGATTGGATTAGACACAAAAAAGGATATTTCCTTCTCATATTCATCTTCTCCCCCGTCCAATTTTCTTCCTCTTCATATCCTATCCTTTGTAGGAAATGATGGGAATGGAAAGAGGACTGACACCGGGCCGCCGGCATCACTACGTGCCGGAGGCTTAATTCTACTCTCCCCTTATTAGAAATGGATGGGAGTCCATTTCTAATGAGGAAAGGATAGAAATGGGAGGAGGAATTAACGGGGGAGGGGAGAAATTGGAAAGGAAATATATATTTATTCTCTTTGTCTCCTCTATCCATTAAAGGTAGGCAACACATCTGCAACTCTTTAGCTTTTTGCAGATGCGTATGGGTGGCGGTAGCTTTGCTTGCTCGTTTCTATTATAATAAAATAAAAACATGAGTTAGTTACTGTTGACAGTGATGAGCGTGCCGTCGGGTCCGGGCACCGGGGCGGCTGGTGCGCGCAGCTCTATGATGGTGGTGGCGTGCAATTCGCCCGGCATCACTGCCCACTGCACCACGCGCCCGTCCCCGGACACCGAGAAGAAGGACGCCTCGCCATCTATTAGACGCGCGCCCCAGCGGATCTGTCGTACATTTTTATGTGTACTAGTTAATCGACCGGTAGTCGATTTGTAACACATTTTTACATATATACATTTTTAGCTTCAATCTATACAGTTTGCAGCACACGTGTGGCGCGCGGCCACGGATCGGTACCGTATATAAGGACAGAGTCAGACTCAGAGGACGCAACGGCAGCGTGGGCGAGTGGTCTAAGGCGCTGGTTTTAGGCACCAGTCCGAAAGGGCGTGGGTTCGAATCCCACCGCTGTCAAATACCTGTTTTTACATCATCTTCAAATATTTTATTGTAATCCGATAATAGCTACCGGTCGAGCCGGGGCTCGGTCCTCTCAAACACCCTGGAATCGGAATACTAAACGCGTAATGAGTGACAACATCTGTTGCACGAATTGGCCGGCTCGACCGGTGAAATATCACGACCTCACAGAAAACAGACGTGAAGTAGAAGTATTATGCGTTTCGTGCGATGAATACGGTGCCGGAGACCTAATTCTAATACTGTTACCTTTCCTACCCTATTCTAACAAGGATGGAAAGGGGTAGAGGATTTGACGGGGAATGGGATGGATAGGAAAAGGAAATATTCTTTTTTCTGTTTATCCCCTCCTCCGTCCATAGAAGATAGGCAACGCATCTGCAACTCGTTAGCTGGTTGCTCGTTGGTAATTTATGATAGTGCAATAACAAAATGTCAACAAGTTGCTATTGCCACATCACATAGTCTTACTATAGCAGCGGATAGTAGGTTATATTTTTCTATCCCTCGGGAAGTTCTTTTTTCGGGTTTGAAACCCTCTGTCGTTTTACATCCTCTTGGAAATGTGTGTAGAAAATTTCATGATGATCAGTTATCGGTAATTAGTTTACGCGTAAAAGCATAACAAGCAAACAAACTCACATTCGTATTTATAATATTTGTTAGGATTTTGTTCTCACTATATTAGGAAATATCCCTCACACTATCCGTAATTATCCCATCGCGGACTCAAATGTTATTTTTAATCGATATTTGATTTTGACATTGAACATTTATCAACGTTAATTATAAGCATACAAGGTTAATTAATTAAAGTTAACTTTCAATGACAAGTAGCATTCATAATCTTAGCTGATTTTGTATAATTTAAATTCTTTTTTCAGTGTTCGTAATTACCTCTATCCCCTATATCTATAATTTAAGAACAAATATACTATGAAACTAAATTATAACCAGTGACAAAGAACCTCCATTTATTCGTTCAAACATATCAAATTGCTAAAATGTCAATTGAGGAAACCACAATCAGAATACTTAGTACGATTGAAAGAAAAGTAAATAAATCGGAATAATACAAAAGGCGGGGATGTGGTTTGCGCGGTCACCTATCACACCGCATCCTGCCCTCAATATGTTGTTAAAGAATTAAAATTCCAAAGAAATCTTCTTCAAAAGAGATTTTAATGAGAGCAATATTAAATCAAAGATTCCAAATTTAAATTACAAACTTTTTTTTAACGAAACAAATAAAGGATGCATAAGGGGGTTATTTGGAAATTCAATCGCTAAGGGGGTAAAACATTATCAGATTTTCAGGTCAGATTAATATTTTAAATAATCACTTTTAATAAAAAGCAATGACATTAATCATTAAACATTGGGATGAAATGTTTACTATGAAATACGATACTGCAGATGCTATTATTATACGCCAATAGTTATATTTTAAATAATTATTTGGGGACGAAGTCGTGGGCAATAGCTAGTCTAATATAACAAAGTTAAGCGATATCTTCCAACTTACTTCCCAAACAATGTTACTGTGCTTATCCCGGACAGAATCCGATTTGTACTGGTAAGACGACTCCAGGGAGAGCTGTGCGTTGTACACGCACACGTTACCGTCGTAGCAACCTGTGCAAAGGTGTCACAGATTTAGGTGACATGATACAGAAATTAATGCATAAGGAAGTGTTATTAGATTTAATTTTATCACTATTTAATGTTAGTACATAAATTACTAGTGTATAGGGAACAATGGGACTGACAAGTCCCATTGTTAAAGTCCAAGATAAAAGTCCCTAATAAATAAAGACTTGGTACTATTTCGTCGAGGATTCTGGGTTCCATTCGTTAAAAACACTAATATTTAAAGTTCGTTCCAAATCAAGATGTAAATCTACTAAACAAAGGTTATCCTTATCTTTTACGTTAAAATCGTAAATTTTAACGTTAGCATTCCATATTATACATTTTCACTTCACTTTATCCCAAGATTTCCACAAAATCATCATTTCCGATGAAAGTAAAAAATGTGTCATGGCCGCCATGTATGGTAAGTGACGTTTGCTCGTTTTAATCTGAGGGTCTTATTATCGGTTATCAAATTTGGGGTCGTTAAGCCTGGTATTGCTATCTCTACCTTTTCCAATAGCGTTAAAGGGGCTTATTTTGGAATGTAATATAAAAAAACATCAATTCATGATTACACATTTTACTAGCTGGACTAAAACTTGTATTATTCATTTTGGATGTATAAAAGAGAGACAGATATATTTTATCAATAACAGTTACTTTATTTAATCTAATTACTTAACAATTTATTCATACATACCGACACATATGAGGTACGGCGTCTCTTTGTAGACGTCAAGGCATATGATCGGCGACTCGGTGATGACCGAGTACTCGGGATACGCGGGGTTCTTAATGCTGTACAAACAGATACAGCCCTGCTTTTGCTGTTTGGTGAAGTCCACTGAAAATAATTAGAATAGTTGTTGGTAGCACCGGACATATTAGTTTGCAACCATTGTTGAACTTTAGAAGTGAACGTGGCTCTACATTTGGTTATTTGGAGTAAGAATGTGTTTAAAAAGAATTTTCCTTATACGTATATTTCTTCTTGTTGTCTTCTACTCCTTTGAAGCAGTTGGACTGATTTCATTAATACCTTTGCGTGTGTTTGTGTTGGTCCAGGATAGTTTAGATTCACAACTGGCCCAGGCGGCGACACTATCGGGGTCGTTGATGCAAGACATCGGTCTAGTGTTAGTATATATTTTAATGTATGATAAATACACACAGATCATAGGTATGAATTTACCGTGCGACTATTATCGTCAACAATTTAAGGCTACGCTAGGAGTGATATTTGAAAAGAAATCACTGAAAATTAGTCATATTAATTCATAAAAGATGGGTAACTGATACGGCTGAAGATGCTTTGTGATTTTAATTAATTTGAAATTACAGTAAACGAATAAGTGAATGTTTATTATAGTGTATAAAAAAAAGATAATTAATATGATAATATGAATTATATCCGGATGTATGAGCTGATGAAACGATTCTTTTCTGCAAAATTTATCCGGCTCGAATGCCCACATGTTTAAGGAAAAGGGCGTATTTGGCTGCGATAGTAAATTAATTTTTCCTATATGTCAAAAATATAATAAGTCCTCTTTTAGAACGACATCTTGCGGGATTTCTTCACAAGTAAAGCTGTGTGTTAACATGCCTCTAAATGTGCATCTAATCCATATAAATCTTTATCCATACATACAGGAGCCATAACCGACTGCGAACAAATCTTGATAGTGCGGGTTCCATTGCAGGTCGCACACGGCGTGGCTGCGCATAGGCTCAAACTGGAACCGCCACAGTGGCAGCAATGAGCCCATACCCTCGCGGAACTCGTCCGAAGGATCGTCCCAGTACCGATAATCTTGAGCTGTACAAGGAGACCAAATTCATACTTGATACTGTGCCAAATTTTATAAATACAAATATCATAATTAACCATTGGCCTCCCCAAGGATCACCTTAAACATCGCCCTCTAAGATTGAACCAAAGATATAAAGAAAAACATGAATATTAATTATTCAATATTATTTTCGGAAACATATCAAATAGTAATTTTCTGTTTGTCTTGCATATTGTTTTTTATATTTAAATTTGAAACTCATGAGCTTGTTATTATCCTATTCTAGCTTAAAATTCTTTTAAGATTTATTCTTGGTCACATTACAACGATGCTAAACGGCTGTGCTTGGATTTGTGCTGTTATTGCAGTAATGTTGATACTTTTAATTTTCTATGGTATTTATTTTGCTCATTCTATGCGACTTGTATAATTTTATTTGCTCACCGATATCGTCGTAAATGTTTTGGTTGACGAGGCGCTCGAGTATGGCCCAGGCCTCGCGGATGCGCTGCGCCAGTTGTTCGTCGTGTATTTGCTGAGCGGATTTCGCGTGCTTCTCTTTTTTCTTACGAAGCTGCGAACACGCAAAATTACAACAATTTTGAAATAATTACTAACCAAAGTAAACTGTAAACTAATGTAGGTATCTATTATTACCTAGATACCTACATTAGTTTATATATGTATTAATATATAGGCAAGATATGATTGTTGTAAACAACAAACATCATTTGTCATACATGGCGGCCATTACAGTTTTTATACTTTAATCGGAAATGTTGTGTAATATGGGTAGCTAATGTTGTAAGGTAAAATAAGAAAAAGTTGTTTCACGAAAATATTTAGGAATTTACATTCGTAAAAACCTTACATAAAAACCTTTGTTTACAAAAATCACATCTTACTGTGAAAAAAGATATACTTTAATTTGAATTAATAATAATTTTTCCTTAACTTGAAGATCTTGGTTAGGAGGTTAGTTATGAAAAATGTATGGACACTTGTCCTTCGCAAGAGTGCACATCTTCTATGTAAAAATTACGTTGAAAAATATAACGTAATTTAATCGTGTAGAATGTAAAATAAAAGCATGTTAAAAAAGTAAAGATCATGGAATGAAATACCCTTTTTGGCTTTTCTTCTTCTTTTTCGCGCATTTTCTTTGCGTAATCTTCTTGGTAGAAGTCGAATATGATGCACTGAAGAGCGGTTGAACCATAGGTAGCTCTCGGCGGTGGGATTGTTTGTGTTTCGACAGACTGATAGATATAAAATAATCAAATTAATTAAAGCCACGATTAAATATTGAAAATACTTGTATTTTGTACATTGACATGTATAAATGGTAAAACTAATGGCGACTCACGCGACGAGGGAAGTTGTATGTGAGGGCAGCACGCTCGCAAAAGTTGAATTGGTTGGCTAGCTTCCTGACGCGCGGCTTCACCGCAAGGACTTCCTCTTCAAACTGCTCCCCAGGACCTTCTACAAATATTGGATAACAGTTAAATTTTGACATTATAAATGTAATAATATACTAGTTGCGACTCTACCTAAGTAATACGCGTACCTATTAGAACCTTATTTTATTTTTGTATTTGACATTACCCCCCAAGTTGATAATGGGCTGGAACCTTGTCAAATTTACATCCACGTGGTGTCATCCGTAACTAAAACTAGGTAGCAAAATAATTCAAATAGTAAATTAAATTTATTAATAATTATGGAACTATTTTCGTAAATAATATAGGGAATTAAGTATAAAATAATTGTATAGATATCTTTTAAAAACAAAATAAATTTTAATAATATGTGTTCTACCGATAAAAGTATCTGTGTTAAATTGGTAAGTGTCGTCCGATGTTGATTCCGTGATAAAGAATTTATATTGGCTTGATATGCAAGTTAATATTTTTTATATTACATCATGTCATTATCAATATTTTGGTTAAGATTATTTAATCCCATCAATATCCGTGGTAAACTGTGACATTGACTGGTTTAACATATTTAAATAACAATTTCAGGAGCTTGATTGTGAAATATTTTCCTATGATGACAACAATAATGTCATAACAGCAAATTAGATAGTATTGCTAACTAGTATCGTGATGTCACCAAACTACGTCTCAAAAACGTTAGACAGCCGCATAAGCTATTTTCGGGGGTTAATAGCTTCAATTTTAATGCTTCATACATAATGCAATGGTGGCCGTACTTTAAAAAAATAGTTTTTAATTACTCAGTAAATGGTTTTCTGTATTTATTACAGTTAAAAGTATAATAATATTATGAACATAAACGACAAGCCTCGAACGTGATGGAAAATGCGTCTAAAATAATTACAAAGTATATTTAGGTAAAGGTTCAGTTAAATTTCGATCGACTAAATTTTTACGTCATTGTTTCTAAACCTAAAGTATTTTTTGCATTGAACAACAAAAGCTCTGACATTATCTCTAATGCAGTCCTAGAATAAACGACAACAGTGACTTATCTAGCAGACTAAGTTTGAAATGCTTATTTATATAATCAAAAGATTCAGTCATACTCTCTTCTGGTTCTGGTTCCTCGCCTTCTTCTGGGAGAGCTTCTTGTTCATCTTGTAGCTCTCCTTCTGGCGGGGGTTCCGCAACTGTTTCTGGGGTTTCTTCTTCAACTGCTCCCTCATCTGCACGGAATGTTAAAATAAGTTAGTTTTATTTAAAAAAAAACTTTATTTTGGAACTTTAAAATAATATATTCTAACGATAATAAACTATTTATTTTATTCACTGAACTAAATATATAAATATAACGAATATGAAAAAATATACTAGCTCTGCAGTAGAGCTGTAAATGAACT
>JWHW01032123.1:13159-30214 GCA_000931545.1 Papilio glaucus | reverse complement strand
GTGTACGTAGGGACCGTCGAATTATACTATAACATTTTCAAAATGAATATATTAGAAAATGTTGTCATTCATCAATATTATCAGCGGCCTTTTGGCATTCAGCTGTCATCGACGAGACATAACTCTGCTCAGGAGAACGTTTGTTGCATTTTTATGAACTCGCCATTTTTATTCGAATATTCTCCCAAAGGTCTTTCAACGATAAATCGATATGTTCCGTTAGATTGGTTTTAAAATTAATGTACAGTTACAAGTATTCGACCGCAAAAAATATATCGGTAATTTTCATATCCTACGGTAAACTAACATGGTGAAACAATCTTTATTTCTTTTTATTAGAGAATTTTATATAATAAACTTTATATATTGTATTTTCGTGTTTTGTATAGTTATCATGGACGCCATGGACATATTTTTTATGTCGAGACACCCAACAACAATGATTATGAAATCCAAGTTTTACCCTTCTCAATAATAGACACACTTCTCGTAACCCAAATAATTTCAGGATTAAATTGATATTGTAAATTGAACGCAATATAATATAACTATTTAGTGAAAATAGAATAATAAAAAAAAGTATTGTACTGAAGTAGCAGTTGAAATGCAAGGGAAAACGGCCACCCAAATGGTAATAAAAAGATGAAGAACAGAATCGGAATTAAAAACATAATGGTAAAAACTAATTGATAATAGTTATCCAACGGTCAACCTCCGCTAAATGGGCACGGAATAGAAAAGATTCGAAGATTTTCGGTATTACAGTGGTCTGGTGGAACTCTTCCAAAAGTTGTAAATGAATTATTTGCACTTTAAACTTTAAACGTACTCGTACACTACTTTACAAATAATTAAAATCTTGAAATTAAAGTAATTCGCGACGTTTCGAGCGAGTATTTTACAGCACTTATGATGAAGGAAGTGGGGGCGGCTGGGGTATTGACGTATTGCCATTGGGTATTTTCGTCTTGAATTTTTTTACATTTAAACCCAGGGGCCTGTTTACGATTTTTGACATTTCAGATGGAGGTTGGCTATAACTTGGGTCCTTCAAGAAGCGAGCTTATCTTTTTCTTAAAGGCCGGCAACGCATTTGCAGTTCCTCAACCTGCAACACCATGCCGGTGTCCATGGGCGACGTTGATCACCTCAGTGTTCTCGTCGCTCGTTTGCCCCCATCTCTCATAAAAAAAACTTTTTGACCATCACGGAAATTATGTTTGATCAATTTTTGGTTTTCTAGCTATTGTTACGGCTATTCGAATGGGGCTTTCAAAAATGTTTCATATCATCTAATTACCTTAATGACCACAAAAAACAAACTGATGGCTTGTAGGAAAAAATAAAACGCTCATCAGCAATCCTAAAAATACGTTCGAATGAAGCGGGTCTTTGTTATTGTGCGAACGGCAACGAATTGAAACAAGTTGCCAACGTTAGTCTTTCCTTCAAGAAAAAAAGATATTAAAAAATATTGTTTCGTTCTAACTAGAGATTCAAGAGATGTTTCGGTCGGACGATCGCAAAAGAGATTTTTATTCTGTAGCATATATCGAACGAGTAAAATATAAAAAAGAAAAAGTGTGAACTTTATACTGTGCATAAAAGCTTCAGCTTAAATATTTTAAAAGCGTAGAACGCGTCGGTGTTTCTGAATGTAACGTTGAAACTCTTAAATGGTTTAGATATTTTTTTTGAATTTTTACATTCATACTGAAATAGTAAAACATTAAGTACTCGCAAGGAACAAGGGAAGTAAGATGGGCTTTTAGTCCTTCTTTTGCGTCCTAACTGTTGTCAATTTACTGTCTTTAATGTACCAAAACTGCTATAACCCCTCAATGCCAAAGCGTTTTGTTGTTTTTTTCCTCTTTAACCCTATTTTTATACTACCTATTAATTTATAACTTTTTAAAGATAAAAAACCGGTTATTTTTTGTTATGTTAAGGTGCTTGACTATTAAATCTCACAGTAACATTTATAAGCACATTTCCAGCGAGCAATTAATGAAGCAATAAAGATTTGTTAAATATAAAAAATAAGACACGCCGCGTAATCTCTGAATCGGATCGTAGTAAAGGTTTATTATCGTTTCTAAAGCGTCCGGCGCTCACGTGAAGGCTTTAATCAAGTATGGGTTAAAGCGGGCGCTGGAGGCTGAATGAGCGCGGGGCGTCGGCGGTCCGCCTGCCGCCAGTCGCGCCTCGAGCCCCGGAGGGGCTGCATGTGTCCTAACTCCCGACTTGCGACTTATGTAACCATCCGCACGGTGAGTCCGCAGCCTCCGCGTTACTGCCTCCCCCCCGATCGACCTCTGGGCCGGCCCACGCGTGCATATCTACCGCTACCCCCGCCACCTCTTCACCCGCCTCGTCGCAAATCGACTGATAACTTTCGACGGAAGCATCGTCGGGCCGCGTTGTGCAATAACCGTCAGCTGAGACGTGACATAATCGATGCAGTAAGTACCGGTGCTCGGTGAGTTCGAATCCGTGATCTATGGTATGCCGAGTGCGTTATATAACGGGATATCGGGACGGGCCAGGCGGCCGGACGTGTCGCCAGCACTCGGCCCGCCGCTGACAGGATCGAGATAAGCCCGCTAAATTACATTTCAATCCTCCCTTCGAACATCTTAGAAGTTTAGTTAAATATTCGCCTATCCACTTAGCTTGTCTTGTTCAGTTGCACCAAACATGTAAGGTTTGATTGATTGATACTTGATTTATTAGTTATTCGATTATCCACGAGATATGTAAACAACTAGAACGAATATAACTTATTACAATTTTAATCATGATTATTCCAATTTAGAGGTTATGTGATATGACAAACGGATACAAGATAAAATCATAACTATCCTTATAATTTATGTTCTAAAACTGTAGCTGATAAACTGGTTGTCTTTCCCAAGAAGACAATTACAAACATTATTGATGGATATTAATTTTAAAAAAGGTACCTACCTTCTTCTAATTGTACTATGGTATGCTTTTTAAAATGTAGCATGGACATAAATATCTTATATGATATCATTTATAATAAGTTGTATTACCATATATTTAACTATATATTTAGGTATGTACAATGATTTTGTCTTAATCCTCTTTTCCGTAGTGCTTACTGGATCAAAGTGACAATTTGTTACCAAAACACTGGACTTATCCGAATGGTCAAGGCAAACAATTTCTTCACGGATAATTAACGGTTATCTCTAAAGTAACTTTAAACAAAACAGTTTTTAATATCAAGACTGAACGAACGTGTAAAACATTCATTTATTTAATCATTTTCATTTTGGGTTAAGACGACGTAAATTTATAGCGTTTACACCCTGAAGTAATGAGGTTATATTTTTATTATTAATATAAAATATATAATTTAGCTAAATAAAAAATAATAAATTCCGAAAAAACCTATTCGTACCTACATCTACAATAGAGTCGACAAAACACAATATAATTTTCACTTAAATTTAAAAGTTCCTTACAGAAAAAGTGATATGATAACAAATAATAATGTTGTCCCTTTTTTCTTGGTATTTTAAATTAGCATATATTCTATAGAATCAATAATATTTTTAAATTCTAGCGCGCGTAACACTAATGCTAGCTAATTGTTCCGATAGCCACATCTCCATTTATACAGCCATAAATCTATACACTCGTTTACGGATAATTTTACAAAATTAATAATTTCATTTTCTCAGTGTGACCGACTGAGTCGATAAAAATCCATGTTGGATGCTACTCACTTACTTGGGGTGCAACATAAATTATGCTTCTTACTGGCTGACCCAGAAGGAGGGTTATGTTTTTGCGCGTATGTATTTATGTATGAATGTACATATGTATGTCCGGTTTTTGGTTTTTAAATCAACTATAATTTGTTTGTCCTTCTTCATTTGGCCATCGATAACGACTTTTTTATGGAGAAAGGTGGCAAACGAGCATGTGGCGCATCTGATGTTAAGTGACCCGCACCCGCAATTTTGAGCACTATGTTAACAAATAATTACATTTATTGAGACTCACTACACTGACTTATCAAAGCTGGGGAGACGACACATTGTTATAAATGAGCGAATATCTTGAATAGACATTAATGGATTGATTGACTCACTCGTATGTAAATTGAGCGTCAATATACGAAACCAAGACCGAGTGGGGATATCTATACTAATATTGTACATGCGAAAGTTTGTATGTATGGATGCATGGATGTTTGTTACTCTTTCACGCAAAAAGGGAAACGGATATTGATGAAATTTGGCACAAAGATAGATTAGTCTGGAATAGCAAAGCTTTCTTTTTATCCCAGAAAAATGTATGGTTCTCATAGGATATTTTTTTTATCTTCGTATATAAAAGGCGATGTGTATATGTATGTATGTTCCCTATAGATTCCGAAACGGCTAAGTCGGCGAAGTCGGGGAGAATGCCTAGTGTAACATATAATAAACCAACACAATTTAGAGTTTAATAAAGTAAAATGATTTGTCTCTGTTGATATTATAAAGAGAAGAATTATAAAACGATATTATATTTATGAAGATATCATAAAAAGATTTATTTATTTTTCTTTGGATGCCAACTCCTGACAGAGGATGGCGACCGTCATTGAGAAATTTTGACACGGCTGCTTTAATCAAGGAACGCGAGCTCTTGTGAAACCATTAGCGTAGTTTTTCAGCCAAAATATTCTTCTTCCTCTTGGATCTCTTTTTCCCTATTTATCGAGCTGTGACAATTTGTATTTCAGAATACACGTTATATGACCACGGTAATGTATGTATTCAAATCTTCTTTCTTTCCAATTTATTTCATAAAAATGCATGAACTCGAAAACCGCAGAATTGATTTTAATTCGCTGAATATAATTTCACCGCTCGAAAGCTACGGTAGGTATCAATAGCAACTAGCATAACTTAATAGGATGTGGCAAAAAAAATTTTAACCGACTTCAAAAAAAAGGAGATTCTCTATTCGCTTGTAATTTGTTTTATGTTTGTTACCTCAGAACTTCGACATTCATAAATCTATTTTGAAAATGATTTTTGGAATCGATAGTTTTTATTTCCAGATTGGTCCTATTTAAATTTTATTTCGATTCGAAGCGTGGTTTCAGAGTTATTCAGGATTTTTTGATGATTATGTTTTTTTTTTAGTTTTACTTCGTTTAAATGATTATTATTTATAACAATTTATTAACTTTTATGGTGATAGAAGTTTAAAGAAACGGTTACCATACTTACTAAATAGTTTACCTGAGGACATTCGCCTCGAGCCAAATGATGTTAAGTTTAAGAATAAACTAAAAAAGTATTTACTGAGTACACTTCCTCAAAGTTTGTTAGTAGGTAAAATAGGAAGATTCATAGGTAATCAGTTAATTATATACTTTATTAAACATATATAAGAGACATAGATAGGAGACTCCTGCAGTCAAACTGTTAATACAGTTTTGCTGGGTTATTTAAGAAACTTCATATATTCGTATTATTAATAAACAATTAAAAAAAAAACTAGGTCATCGATCGAAGATCAAAATGAAACAAACAAAGATATCGAGAAATAGCTATCACAACTGCATAATAGTAAAATGAGTTTATCCTTGAGGTATTTTCCCTTACTGACAATTTCTTGGAATTGAAATTAGCATAGTTGGTCGATCACACTAAGGTTACTTAAGTACAATGAAACAAGAACCATAAGTTAGGACCAAGTTAATGCTCCAAGTTTATATTTGTAACTGGATATGTGTTAAACATTAATACACTTCGCACTGCTTGTCTGTTTATTTGTGAACGATATTTATATACGATTCGTTTCTTGGTCGTTCGCTTTTATTATTCAGTTTTACAGCTCAATATTCTTGTCGATTAGTTTTACTCGTTTATGAACGTTTCTTTAAGTTAATGATACAAAAAAAATATCTCGTTAATACAATGTTTTACTGTCAGTTGCTATCAACATTTTGCTACGTTGTTTAAAAATATTTGGATTATTTATATGTCAGCGACTTAAGGCGCTTTACGACGATAATTATAGTACCAAAAATGATACAATTTTTCATCTTTTCTATATGTACGATCCTCGAAAAATCAAAATGTTAATTTTTACGCCGGATGTTTAAACAAATTATGAATAAAAGTTGGATCACATTTAACAGTCCAGGGTTTCAAAACCTTATAATAACGTATACTATAAACAATCACGTTAATAATTTGCCAAAGTAAATAAACTCGATAGTAAAACAAACAAATTAATTAAAACTGTACGCGTAAAAGAATAACGGAATGGGTATTTAAAAAAAATCAACTCCCAGCTTGCTTAGTCTCATTCCATGATTTAAAATTAATCCTTAAGAAATGTCTCGAGAAAACGAAACGTTCGGATGAGATGGCCGGAGGCGTGATTCAATTATCTTTTTGTTTAATTTTCCTCGCCGATATACCTGCAGAAATAATTATGGGCTATATCAGGGGCAAGGCAGGTATTTTAAATATAACATTTCGTTATATTTAAAATACCTGTCCCTCTCTCGGAGAGGAGGCCTGTGCCCCTGTAGTGGGGAACATTCTAGAAAAGGCTGATTTATTATTATTATTATTTCGTTATATTTTTAATACAAACTCAATAAAGAAAATTAATTGATATTTGAAAATGACAATTACAACGTTAAATTTTCAGTGGAAATTCAAAAATCTTTTAGCGCAACCTACCTTATCTTTTTTTTTTTAAACGTAAGACCAGATTTCTTGGCTGAAAATATGAAGAATTAATTTTTCTAAAACATTTCAAAACCACTCCGGTTACTCTTTAATAATATTTTTTTATTATTGTGACGACTAGGCTTAAAATCGGCTAATCTAGCATTAATTTGGTATTTAGCAATGTAGCCATACATTTCTACTACCGACCGAGGGAGAGAAAAAAGAAAAACCAACAAAAATCAAACAGGGCAAGCTAAATAAAATCTTCTAAAAAGACAGCGGTCATAAGGAATGTTTTTACCAGTTACTAAGTAAATGTTTTTTGTCGCTTACTAATATATTGTTGAAGTTTTCTTTTAAGGTAAAGTACAAAGATAAATATGTACATATTGCTTTTGCAAGTGGCGTCGGACCGAAAGAAGGTTACAACTGATCCACAGAGCCTTTTATGCTTCAAAGACCTTCAAAGGTCAGCAGCCATGCGTAGGGACGGATGTACGAATTAGGTAGATACGTTATTATTTTATGTAGATTAGAGATATTTATTTATTATAATCTATATAATTATATATATCTGATAATGAATTGACACGGCATTAATGAAATATTAATGTCGTGTCGTAAAGAGATGAGTGTTCACGAGTTCTCGTAATTTATTTTTACTTGTAAGTAGATGGCGTTTTCCTCAAACTTAAAATAAATGATGATGATGATGATCCTCATCATAACTTAGTTATTAAAAATGTATGTCATCGGTACTAAATACTAATGCCATGTTTCAATATAATCTAACGTTTTGAAGTTCGTGAAAATTTAAAAGAGTCCGCATACCAGTGAAGTTAATAAACGCGCGACCACATATTTAAGACTTAAGTATGTTTTTAACTTTTTTCTTTTTAAAATGGGAAACAAAAACACGATTTTCCATTTATTTAACAGGTAATAAACAACAGTTGTCATTGCCATGAATTCCAGTTATATCGCGATCGGTAAGAAGGCTTTTGTCACGAGCTTTTGTTGCGAGCGTTAGCTGTATACATCGTCTGTCAGTCGCGACACGTTTGGACTTGAAATGATTTATTGCATTACCGACGTCTCGAACGTTCCATAGCTCGTTTTGCTGGCAAGTTGAGCTCAAATAATTTCTCGATGTTTCTTGATAGTGTGTTTTATAAATAACAATTGTTTCATTATACGAGTAATAATTTATGATTCATTCCAAGATTTTAATCAAGATTGGATTGTAATTTGACATTGTTTCACTCAAAATTAAATTTCAATTCGAGTTTATTAGAAAAAAAAGTCGTCTTATATGTGAGTATGTTCATTCAAAACCGGAATTGGTGTGTACAAAAACTTGCAACGTCGAAGTTACAAAGACTTTTTTTTTGTGAAATATTTTTTTTTAATGTAATGAATGAGTATATGCAAAAATAAACTGACCTCAAAAGATGGTTTAGTGCTAACAATATCAGATTGGCTAACGTTATCAGAAAGGAGAGTAATGTTGTTTCGCTATGAGTTTAGTTTTAAAAGGTTTCCATGTGATTAAGATAAGTAAAAATGATAAAAGATATGCAGCTCAAATGATAACACAGATAGATTTGTTGAACCGGCCGCATTATTACTTAAACACGGTAATTGAACATAATTTATAATTGCTGCAATTTTATAGACCTTTATAATTTGCGATATATAATTTTATAAATATTTTTATACATTTACTAAAACTCTATCGTGCTTACCATAATTAGATCAGATGGAAAAGCTTTCTTCTAGGCTAATTATAGTTTTCCAGTCGACTCGGATAAATTAATTGTGCAAGAAAGACAAAGTTATTTTACTACGTTAAAACAAATAACAAGCTTTGGCCTTTTTTCGACGAAAAAAATAATATCAATGCAGGGGGAATTAAGGCAGTAAGTGGTCAGGCGACGTATATTGATTTAAGTAATTTAGGGTTCGTGTGTGTTGGTACACAATATAAGTTCCTATTGTTATACATGTGAGAGTTTTATAGGGTCAAATGAAAATGTATACATTTAAAGCTCATTTTTACTAATGGTACATCTAGTATTGACAGGTAACAGGTTGGTCGTAAATCCTCGTAAGGGTAAGGGCAAGAATAGTCCAAACCCATCGCAACCCATTGATCAGAAGGTGCTGATGCCTAATTATAGCTTAAGGAATTTCGAATCCAGACTGGATTGGAGCACGAACGAAGCATACAATCTATAAAAAGTTAAGACTTTGTTTATCATAGTTTTTGTTTGCAAAAACACATGAGTTGAGAGCTTTAACACTTGTCAATTTAGTCGTCATAACTTCTTTGTCTAAAAGTCTTTAAAAAGGATTAAAATATTTTTACGAAGACTCCATTTTTTGTTGTGGTCATACTTATTTTCTACTTAAAGTTAACAGCGTTATAGTAATAACGATGACAAGGATATATACTATTTATTCTTGTCAATTAAACGATTAAGACTTCCGACAATCGGTTTCATATAATTGCGTGTTACGTAATTATGTACCACCGACCATTGTTAGTTTAATCGTTCAGATTATACTTCGAAGATAATGTTTATGATCTTAAAATAGATATGCAAATCTAGCATATTAAATACCTATCGAGGCATACACACGCTTCCTGACTGCGTGGGCCGTGGTCAATGTCAAGTTCAGCTTTGCGCTTGCTTCTCAATTGGATTTCCTTCTAAAATTGATTTATCTAGAGATCTATGCTAATATAAAGATTTGTATCTCTGATTTTATTAATAAATATTCGCACTATTCGTTAGGTACCCGAAGTTATATGAGATTTGTTTGAAATTCCCGATGTTCAGCTGATAATTTTAAATTGTCTAATGATAATTATCTTCTCATCTTAATTAATTATTGTGGTCTGTTGGAATTATGTGGTAGAATATATAAGAAATAAATAACTAAATTATCAAATTTACAGAAACAATATATTATTGTCTTTGTCCGTATTATACTCGAAGGCAATTTCTGATCCGCTGACTCATCCCCTGAAAGGTCACGTTCTGATTGATGTCATAAATCTAGTTGCCGACAACATCACTTCGAGCTTAATCGCAGTTCCGTGTCTTCACACTCCACCACGAAATGAAGTGCGCCAACGGTCTAGTGATACCAAGACGTGACATAGTGTTAATGACATTTTTGAAGAATTTTTATTTATTTATTCACGCATTTATTTAATAATTAATTCCCTTTGTCATTCGTTTCTTCATTCATCCATTCGTTCCTTTGTGTAATTCCTTCATTCCATACGACCGAACAATAATGAAGGAATAATTGATGTGGCTTATCGAAATAGTAGTAATCAGTCCCGCCTTCGGTAGGACTATCATGCTGATCAGTTCGCTACCACACGTAATAGGAACACCCGCTGAGCCGATCTGAACATGTAAATTACATCGGTCGAGTTTCGGAGCCTATAGGGAACATACATAGTCATACACATATCGCCTTTTATATTGATGTATCATATCAAGGCAAACATATATATTTTGTTGCTTACTTAAACTTGCACGAATGAGCCGGCTCGACCGGTGAAATACCACGACCTCACAGAAAACAGGCGTGAAGTACAAGAACTCTGCGTTTCGTCTGATGAGTGAGGTGCCGGAGGCCTAATTTCAGTTCTCTTCCCCTTCCCACCCTTTCCTCGTAAGGATAGGATGGGACCGGGAACAGGATTGGACGGGGAGGGGGTTAACGGGGTAAAGGAAATATCCTTATTCCTGGCTATGCCCTCCTCTGTCTATTAAAGGTAGGCAACGCATCTGCAACACATTTGCGTGTTTATGAGCGACGCTCACTTAACATCAGGTGATCAGCTTGCTCGTTTGCCACCTTGTTCCATAAAAAAAATAAACTAAAGGATAGGACATAGTGATATATATTTCAGCTGCAGATATTTGATAAATGGATTTTAATTCTTGATGATAAGTTACTTAGTTGTGTTCGAAGTAACGAATTCGACCTTGACTTATTCCAGCTTCGGAATAATTTAGTTTCTACAATAATTCCAATAAAATTTGATTAATTAAACAGTTATTGGAATTGAATTTATTAGATTTGCTAAAGTTCACCCACGCGAAAGACGTCAGTTAAAGCAATGCTAGTTAATCAAATAATCCCCGTCGGTGGCCTGCTGGTAATTATTGACGATAACACAAGTTTACAGATGTGAATTACTGTAGAAATTAGAAAATTTAACCAAATTAAGTGTTTAAAATAAAGGTTCTAATTTTGTACAGGCTAGTTACCCCGTGACGGGTATACATCGAAGAGTTATTAATTTACCTGAGTGCGTAATCCATTGCAAAATAATTGAAGTCAAAAGACCTTAATAATGCTTGTTAATGTTGTTTAACGGATCTAGAGTAAAAGTTAGTCGTCCTACGCAAGTCGCACAGATATCTTATGGATATAATAAACTCTGTGTCGCGAGAAGTCATATAAAAAAAGAAGTAAACCGTCACAAAAAGCAAAAACATTTATTTTAGCTATCTGTTTACTATAAGTTGTGACAAAAAAGAGGAAGATTTTATTTTTGATGGGTAACGAATCAAATTTGTGACTTTGTCAACTCAAAAGCTTGGCCCTTATTAATTGATAATTGTATTTTAGTCATTGAAATCCTTTCGTTGTACGTTACTTAACCTTATTGGGACAGATAGAGATAGCAAACGGAACGTTTTATTCAAGGAGCTTATAACGCATCGTGAATAAATGAATGATGGGATGTGAACTGATCAATAAAAAAATCTCATTATTTTACCTGGAACGAAAATCGAACCGACTACACGTGACACTAAACTATTAGTTTATGTTAAGCGTCGACGTCATCATTGAGTAAATTTATTTACTATTTCATTTCCTTTGTGCACTCTTCTTTTTCTTGCTATATTGAGGTCGGCGACCTGACCTTGTTGGTATTGATTTTCACGCCAAGTGACTTAGGAAGATAGCCAAGTTGTACGGGAGGCTTTGAAAAACAAATTATAAAGAGATATAAGTCATTTCAAGCGCTTTAAAACAGTAAATTGCCAAAGTGACTTTCACTAGAGACTGTATGATAAACCTGTTTTATGTCTAAATTTCATATATATCAATTTCCTATATTTGTTTAATTCTTTTCCATACACTGGATTGGTCATGCAAACTAATGTACGAAATATACAAAACAATATTTGTTTAATGTATCACGGAGGAACGGAAATGAAACAAAACAAATTCCTCTGCAATGTTGTAGTCGCGCATTACAAACTGCGAAAACTCCTTGTTTTGCATTAACTGTGCAAATAAGTCTAGAAAAATAACTGACTGCGAGCGGATTATTACAATGTAGATAAAACTTCAGTGTTGGGTATAATTGAGCTTTGCAGTTTCAAATGAAATAAAATTTTAAAATTACTATTTTCAGCCTTGCCAGTCGTGTATTTCTTAGTCTCATCAAGATTATTCAAATGATTTTCATAGTTTTTTGTAAATTACTACTTACCTGCATATTTAATACGTTACTGGCAAGCTACTAGCTGTTGACTGGGTAACTTGATAATACAGCTTGTTGATAGTGCAAGAATAAATCGGTACAGTAGTTTCAGATTTGAAAAAAAAATCCTCTCTATTCATATTATTAGTAAATATGTATTTTGTGGGGGAATTTTAATGAAGGCGCGGTTGTTGTTGGCTCTTGATTTATAAGGGTATAACATTCCTATCTTAGTGCACAACTTATGTAAGCCAATGGCCTACTCTTGTTATAATTAATATTTACGATAGACGTTATTTATATTCCTTATTCCATAGCAAGAGACTGTAGTCTAGCATTGCCTATGAAAGCGATCAAAATATTGGGAAAGTTAAATCGTTTTCGATTTATTAATCGGGCTTTATCAGAATGCCTATGGGGTAATTGTAGTGTAGAATTTCGGGAATCCGATTGATTGCGTACACGAGCGGGAGGCCACGTGGTTCGGCCCGAGTGGCTCCAATTATTCTAATCGATTCCGCCCGCTATTCGATACGTTTGTGTTCGTCAATTGTATGCGAAAAGTTACTGTGTCGTTTTCTGCGCTATTGAAAACTGGTGTTATTTCGAAACACCAGTTTTCAATTTGGTATCAAACCATATAAACATAGGACTAGGCGTATATACAACAAAATTGTTAAATCATCCATAACTACGATATTTACCTAAATATTAAAACAAAATTTAACGCTATCCAATATTAGGAAAAAAATAAATAAATTCGTACATTCACAAGATATACGAAGCAGTAAATAAGTCCGACATTTTGAATTCGCGGCAGCACTAGGGTGCACCCTAGACTAATACCTATATTCTAAAATCTAATTATCTTCTTTTTATAACTAGCTATTCCCAACAATCGTTATAATGCCACGTGACGTAAAAATTAAATAACTGTTCTGCACAGTATTCATGTTTCAATTAGTGTTACATATACAGATGATAGATGACAAACATTTGTAATTTTCAAAATGATTACTCAAATGTTTACTCTTCTGTATCTGTACCTGGTCTGTTTCATATTGAGAAATATCGCTTAAATTGATGTCAAAATAAATAGCTCTGTCTCCCCTAGCATGGTTACAATGTGAGGACTTCTTTTTCTTTCAAAGTAAATAAGAGACGAGACTCATGTCATCAAATTTTACTATACTCGAGCCCTTCGTGCGAGACACATGCGCAAAAGACCGGAAGTTGTCACCATTAAAAAGTCGTCAACGAACATATCTCGAGGAGTGCGGTGCGATTAGGTGGCCAAGATTAATGACATCCTTCGCTACTTGTTGCGAGATAAATTGGGTTGCTTTTAATTAAATCTCAAGCTCCATCAAAGAGATGGGGTTTGTTTCAATACACAAAGCTTTTTTAATATTTAAAATGTATTTGTTTTGGTTGTATGAGCAATATTGATTGATTTGAAAGAAACTCTTTTTAAATTTATAAGACCAAATATTTTTGAAAGGTCATGGTGGTGGCGTCAGGTGGCGTCAGGCAGGCAGCCGGTGGTAAAAACTGTAGCCAAAACATATACTGTGCCGAACAAATACGTTAACTAATAATTGGTAAAATCTAAATACGAAAAGGCAGGAAACCAATAAAGAAATTGTAGTAATCATTGAAAAGAGTAAAAAACAGTACAGAAAATCGTTTGTTTGGCAATGACAATATTGGATCGTCCCTAAAGCTGGTCCCGATTTTTAGCACAAACGCAGCTCATTTTAAACCATACATTTATCAATACTAATATAATAAAGCTGAAGAGTTTGTTTGTTTGAATGCGCTAGTCTTAGAAATTACCAATCCGATTTGAAATTTGTTTTTTTGCGTTGAAAGCCCAATTATGAAGTAATGAAGAAGGCCCTTGGAAGGCGAGCAAAATGAAAAGAATGCTAACTAAATCTGGTTTCGATTAAAATAGACGGTGCGGCGTGTGTAACCACGGGGCATAGCTAGTTAAATTATATAAGTGGCATTCTGTTCTATAAATTTTCTATACTTTTACTGCAACATGAGAATTCCTTCCTTCCCAAACCTCTCAGGCTTTTCACACTTCACACTAACTGTTCGAACCCGGAAAAATTACCCGGGACGCACCCCGTGCACGGAATCTTATTCCTTTGCACTGCAGTTGATGTGCATTTGAGAAAAAATGGCATTTCCCTGCTTGCTCCTGATTTAGGTAAAATTTTGTAGGAATCCAAATTTATTATGACTTTGTTCCCGGTTTAACGAGGCCTAATCTAAATCAAATTCGTTAATTTGTATCCAATTTTTTTTGGATCTAGATAAAATCACAACTGTGCCTTCGGGTCAATGACAACTGTGCCTTTGGGTCAATAACAACAGTGCCTTTGGGTCAATAACAACTGTGTCTTCGGGTCTTTTGTAACGATTACCTTCTCGTGTTTAATACTATGTCACTATCATCTTTATTTGTTGTATGATTTACACATGGTGTTTCTAAAGTCCCCCCATGTTAGAGCTGAAGTCTTAATAAAGTAGAATGTTTTCCAAAGTTTTCTAAATAAAACACTTATTCTACCTTTAAGTATTACGAAGTTTGTTTCGTGAAATAAATTCATTAGTTACTTAAGAAACATATTTTACTAGAACGTATAATATAAATAAGTTCGTAATGTATGTATATAAATGTAAGAAGGACTTAATTTAGTCGACGCATTTTTAAACACAAAGGGGCGATTTCACCGTTTGCATTCGAAAACAAGTTTAACAAAACTACGTTTTGCTTAATCTAGTTTATGGTTTGATTCTAATCATGGTTTTTGCTAAACGGATTTGACCAGCTACAATTTGATCGCGTTTAGGTAAACGAAGATTAATGATGTAAAGCGTTTGTCAACGTCAAAATTGTCTCATATGTAGCTGTCAAATTGAAACTGCGTTTACAGAGCTAAACGCCAAAAATCGGCAATTCGGAATTGAAACTCAGTTGTGCATAACTGTGTAAACGCAGGTATGCTCTAACCGAGTTTAAACTAAAGCGTATGTTGGTGAAATGCAATTTGGAGCTCTAAACTCCGTTAAACGCGAAAACCGAGTTTAGGTCGAAAAATTCATGCAACGTTGGATTACAAGATCCGGTTTTATATCAGTAGGCGAGGCGTATAAGTTATATTATTAAGTCTTCGCTCATTTGATTGAGACGATGCCTCTGAAATTTATTATTGCACATTTGTTTTAACAGAATAACTTTCTTAGGAATTGGAGACGAATTATTTTCACTGTGTTTGTATAAGGACGTTTATTCAGTATATTTGTTTCATGATAACTTTAGAAACTCCCCTCTAAATCATGATCGTGCCGGTAATCGAATTCAGAAATAAGCAGCTAGTTATCTTAATAAAGAGAGCCACAGAAATGTATGAAGCAAAGTTAAATTGGATTTATTTGAATTCGAAAGTAATAAAATTTGTTTTAACAATAGGGTTTGGAAATTTTCATTACGAGTAGAATTAATTACTTTTGTATTATAATTAATTATAAATATATTAATAGGCATGTTCGATTAATTGTAGATTTTTTCAATACAATATCTGGATTAGGGGCTTTTTTAATTGAATAAACTAGCGCTTGACCACGATTTGAATATTAATAGGATTTTGGATGTATTTTTGATGTAACGGTCTTAGCAAACCCTTCTCACTTCTCCTGCATGATTTCATAAATGATCGTCAATCGTCAAAACGGCTCTTGAAGTGGAAAAATAACATAAAAAGTATCTTAATACTTTTTTGTTATGTTTCCACTTCAAAAGTCCCTCCTTAGAGGTTTAAATTAACTTTTATGAAATAAGATTAAAAATAAACAAATCTCTTAAGGCTCCCAGGGCGGAACAGAGCAGATTTTGTAGTTCAAACTCCTTGGTTGTGGTATTAGTTATTTTAAAATAAAAACGGGTTGTCATGGATGTAATTACGAGGAATTAATTATGTGCAGTAGTCACACATAAATTCTCTCAATGGTATAATTGTAATTAACGGCAGACATTAATGATTAAATAATTAATTGATCTCGTTAAATCGCCATTCTGAAATAAAACGCGGTCACTGGAAAACGAAACGCAGGCTGCTGCGGCTAAATAATTTTATTGCGCTGTCGCCATGCGTCGCAAATCATGTTTACTTCACTATTAATTTCTTTTTATTTCAGCGTACATAACAAAGTCTTCTCTACTCTAGGTATAGCAATTTTCAAAACTTCTCGAAAATGTTTATGCACTTTTAATAATTTAACATCATTAAACGCTAACTTAGCAATGTTATTCTTCACATTGCATATGTAAATTGACACTTTCAAATGTTTCTTTTAATATAAAGTCACTAGAATTATCTACTTTAAAATATACAAAATGGTACAAATCTATTTACACAATTTTTATGACCAGGTATTGCATACATTTTAGGATCGTCTTATACTCCTTGTTCTGTTCCATAAAAAATAAAAAGAGGTTTTATAATATTAGTGACAGAACTGAATGTTTTGAAAGACAAAGTTGTTCCCGTCCATAGGAGTAGAGTAAATATATATTTTGGAGGAGCTAAACGAGCAACATTCAAGTGTGATAAGTTCTCACAGTTCCTATGTGATTATATTATACAATGTCCTGCGAAGAACGTGAGACATAAGATTAGCCTAGTAATTAAACTATCTAACGTTTCAACCAAAACAAAGTTATATTTTGACACTTGATACTATTTCAATGTAGAAATATTCCTGCAAAATAAATACCTGGTTCCGTTAGATGACTTCAGGATA
>JWHW01032086.1:42721-54195 GCA_000931545.1 Papilio glaucus | reverse complement strand
TGGGCACAGACTCCGTGTTGGAACAGATCCCATCTGCCCAAGTCGTAGTAATTGGCGATGTTAATGCCCACCACGCCGAATGGCTTAGTTCACGTACCACAGATCACGCATCACATATTCGTGGCGATATAAAACAATATGTTAAAAAAACCTTTTTCGCATATTTTTGCAAGCTACAGAGCAATCATAGTGAATAGAATTAAAAATAGTATGTCATACAGAGAATCTTTATTCCATGAATAATTATACACTGCATAGATTTTTACACTTAGTATATACAAAGAGAGAATTCGAATTTGCTTGCAGATAATCCTCAAAATAGCACAGATTAAAATATTAAAATGTTTTATCACAATATATAAAGCCACGCAAGAGAGTTAATTAAACAAACTACTGCTATACATAGTACACTTAACATTTTTATTTATTTTTTTCAATATATTTTACATTTTCACGATATAATTAATTTTAATAAATACTTTTGACAATATTTAAGATCCAAATAGATCTCTCTACTACTACTACTCTACTCTCATTTCATTGTAGCTTGGTGCAGATGACGTTTAAACACGTTCATAAACTGACGTTATATACTAATATTATAAAATATACGCAGCCTATATTTACAGCTTTCATTGAGACTAGCCGGAGATCACCCACATCACACTGTAACAATCATTTATAGCTAGTCTGTGGCAAGTTTTACATATTACACAATTACAGTTGTACAATTATTTATGTCTTTAGTCAGTGTGTCACTTCTTCAACAATTTAATACCATTTTCACATAAAAACACTAATAATATTAAGTTAACAGCCAAAAAACCTTGATCATCGATTGATATTAAATCATTAAAATGTCAATACTTTTGGGAATTTGCTGATGCCGTATAACCTAAGACCCTCCAGGGAAAAATACAAATCGTAAGACAAATGTCTTCTAAATCTGACTGATTTAGGCTACAGGTCATAATTGATTGGATATACTTTGATACCTACAAAATTCATTACAGTCAACATTATAGTCAGGCAATTAATTTCTTATTGAAACGAACGCTTCAGCAACTGCTATCATACTAGGCGACGTGCAAAGAGTACTTATAGAGTGTGACCTAACTAGATGTTTTAATTCTTACAAAATGGCAATGTATCAATTATTTATCTTTGGATTGAGATAAACCTCATTCAGTCATTACTTCCGTATTTAAAAAAATACTCATATAGCGTAAAACAATGTATGTAGTGATTTTTTTAACATTTATAAGTATTACATTTTACATCACTTGTTGTGCTGACCAAGATTATTTCCACTGGCGTAAAATCGTGTCGCAATACACGCTTTTTCTCTCTATCCTTCGCTCAGAAAAAACTGAGATGACAATATGTTTTGTGTCAATGTTGTAAACCCAAGTTAGAATAACAAATAATAATTCATATTTATACATTTTATCAATCGCATGCATGCTTGGAGACGTGACGGACTATCTTAATATGGATAAATAAAAGTACAGTGACATATTCAGGAGTTATTTTACACGCGATAGTTTAAAACATTTCACACCTATATATCCATAACTATCTTATATGAATTAAAATTAACAAAGGAAATGTAACATATATATTAAAATTCTTTGAATAATATTAGAAAATGATCGAGAGATTAACAAGAGAACATTTAAGTTAATACATAATAAAGGTGTACGTTTTTGAAAAATCTAAATACTCTCTTTCTCTGTACAAATCTCAATTGTAATTTTCTATTCATTGTAAACACCTAAACCTATGCATTACGGATTGGATCTGAGTTAATTTGGCATATTATAAACCAATAAACACTCTCGTGAAAGCACCCATTGATTAATTATGAATTTTATTAATGATGAAAGACATTGACTGTATAAACATATTCAAATTTATGTTATATATATGTATATGTAAAAGAAGGACCTGACTAGCTAGACATAGCCCAAACTACTGAGCCTAGAAAAGAAGGGGACAAACAAGTAAACAGTTCCCCATATAATAGTCATTTAGACTACTACCCATAGACATCTGCAACAAGGTATTTGCAGATACATTGCCTACCTTTGATGGGCAGAGGAAAGGATAAACAGAAAAAAGAATTAAATCTTACACAGAGATAGGTGAGCACTAAGAAAAGAATTTTCGGAATTCGTACATTAAAGGTAAGTTTGCATGGGGAAATAATTATAATCAAAGGGTTAGTCAGGTTGTTATATATACACAATAATAAACAACGAAATTGAATGATATTAATAAATTAAAATTAACTTAATATTATTAAATAACCATGACATACCTAATGTGTAAAATAAAATTTTCGAATATGTTCAAACACTTCCTAGGAACTATTATTCATCCTCATATCAGTCGGTGCCGAAGTACTTCTGTCCAAAGTGGTTGGGTGCGACGGGGTGCAGCTCGGAGGTGAGGATCTTGAGCCGCGGCACGTAGTCCACCACCGCCTGAACCGCCGCCGGAGTGCAGAACAGGTTCGACAAGATTATGCGCTCTTCTTTAACGCCGTGTTGAGTTAACACATTTACTGCCTGGAAAAATAAGTTTTAAAGTCACATTTACTAAAGGTAATATTTTATTTTAATAATATATAGTCACGGGCTGACTGACGCATGCAACTGTGCGGAAATATCGGGAGCTCAATAAGGCTAATTGTGGTAAGAATCCCGTCTCTTACAAACCTTATATTAGTAAAAACCACGAAAGGTTAGTTATATAAATATGTATATAGATATAGACATACATGTATGCAACCTTATACATCTAAGTACACTGTATACTCCTTGGATATAAAGCACCTTGTTTCACAGCAAGATTGATTTTGTAAACAAAAGTTTTTATGTTAAAAATTCTTCCCTTATAACATATTACACAGTTTCACTTCACTTTATCCTACGATTTCCAGTAAATTAGAACATTTCCGATAAAAGTATAAAAAGTGTAATGTTATTTATCATTACATGACCGCCATGTATGGTAAATAATGTTTGTTTCTTTACAACAATCATATCTTACTATGAAACAAGGTATAATTTATATTTGAATACACGAAAATGTCAAATAGCCTTCCATACTGCACTATATATCTGTGAGCAATATAATTACAACATATTGAAGTCCATTGAACTTGATTGTTTCATCAATGTAGGCTTTAGTTTATTTTGACAACTTATTCTTACATCTGTTAAGGATAGGCTCACACAAGGCTAGGCTTGTATGACATGGCTAAACCAACCTGCTTGACGGTGTTGCCGGTGGACATAATAGGGTACATGAGCAACACTTGGCGGCGCGCGATGTCCTCGGGAAACTTGGCGTACACCACGTGTGCTTCGTGTGTGTCTGTGTCACTCTCCACCAGGATCTTGCCGATGCGAATTGACCGACAACAGTCTCGGAGACCCTTGAATATTGGATGTTTAATATACAAACATATCACTATTAACACCAGCAATTTTGCACTAACAGTATTGAGTTTTAGCTTTGTTTTTGCGATGAATTCATACCTTCATTGAAGATATATATAATCTTTAGATAGGAACAATGATATCAGTAAGAATACTACAGATGTAAGCTATATTACAGATGAAACAATGTGTGGGATGAAGAATAAACTGGCAAGAGAACCTATACCAATGGTTTGGAAAAAGCAGCTGTTCACTTTTTAGGTACTGAGAGTTATGGTTGTTGTCTTCTAAAGGTAGCTGACCTTCGAAAGAAGATGGCATTTATTTATTTTCAACAATACAACACCATTGCAGAATAGTTCCAATACAATGTTATATGTAGGTATGTTACAGTTTTGTATGCAGCCCTGTATTTTTGGGCTCGCTAAAACTAAAAATATTTACATCTTTAAGAGCCTTATGGCATGCCAAGTCACATGTGACATCATATATTGTAATTTACTACCTACTGCTAGATTTTTAAAAGGTTATGGCGCTTTTCTAGTAGCATCTACCCAGTCTTGCAACATTGGAGCTGCTATGTAGCTCTACCAACATACCTATTTAACATTTTAATGATTACAACTAATATTTATAAAACCTACAAGGAATTAAACTCAGAGAGTAAGCTATGTGCAATGTTTTGTGCGGGTTCTGCTCTCCAACTCTTTGTACATTTTAACTTACTTGTTCCATGGCTTCCCCTGATCTCACTATCGACACTCCACAGTTTCCTGCACCATATTTTAGTCCTTTGTAAAGTGCACCGGTGGGTGTGACCACTTCACAGTCTGTGAATGGCAAATTGTTAAGACTTTCCTCAATAACAAGACGGATGAGACGGTCGGCATAAAACTTGAAATCACTCCGAGTTGTATTTCTGAAATATAATTTAGTGTGTGTATTACAATTGGGAGCCAGTGATTCGCATTTTTTTCTTTCTTTACTGTTTTGGTTTTTTGACATTATGGTAGCAAAGAGCGACCGAAAGGAGCTCCTTGCATGTTAGTTAGTTTTAACACAGATGCACAAGTCGAGTGAGCAAAGCGAGTGTGCCACAGCAGCGGCCGACCAGTGCCAAAAGCTAAGGTGTATGAAATAAAGATATTATTTTTACGAAATTTTATTTTTTAAGAAACAGTGCGATTAATAATAAGATTTATTACTACGTATATCCATTTATTATTAATGTTCTTTTATATTTTAAGGTTATTTCGAGATATATGAAATAGAAGTTACTTGGATCAATTGTTTACTAATAAAATTATATCTGTTAAAATTAAACCTTTCCTTTATATAGCAATTCGCAACATTTGTAACTTATTACAATTGCACTAACCTATTACATTGACGCATGTAGGTCTACGCATGTATTAATACGATAGTTATCGATATCATTCAATCGTACGACTTAATAATAAAGATAAGAATTGTAATCACAACAATAAACAAAGTAATAGTAACTGATCATAACCTCACTTACTTATCCCTCAAGATGGTTTGCAGTTCTTTAATGTTGTCATTGGAAGGGAGAAGACTTAGGCTATCTCCAAACTGTTCTTTCACCTCTTCTGCACTCCATGGTCTGATATCAGTATCGATCAACTCCATTTTTACAGAATGTATGATGAAAGAAACGTGAAATTGCGTGAACTCGTAAAATCAAATCAAAACGACAATGACGTTAATAGTATTTGTAAATGTCAAATTAATTATCAAAACAACTAGCAGCTGTTTATATTGCGTTCAGAAACTCTTTAGTTTCATTCGCATTTGTCGGATTGAAATTATTTTAAAATATAACATTTTGTTTATTGTACTTTATACAAACATTTTAAAGTCTTTATATCCTCTAGTCCTAAAGAAAATCAATTTAGAAAGACGATAGAAGCTACGAGACAGAATTATTCCATGATTTCAGTCAGTATTAACAGACATAACATCAAACTTACTTATGCCGAATAGAGAAATTACCCTTTTCAATATTAATTAATAAGTAGTTTGAAATATTTTATAATAATATCGCTTTGTTCCACGTTTAACATATCATTATCTATGCTATTTTTAATCCTACCTTAAGGATCGCATCTCATTAGCATTAACTCTACTAGCATGTTTTTCCTGCCAAACCCAGTTCTCACTTGTGTATTGCCAGACGAGCCTTCATAGACACATTCTGACTCCTCACTACTGTACCGTTACTGTTAATCCACAATCTACTTTTTTCAAACAATCATAAAGAGACTGCACAGCCACGGGGGTGCTACACAGCCCTGTCTTACACCTTTATTGATGCTAAACCAGTCTGAGTAGGCCCCGTGTATCCTAACACAAGCATCTACTGCTTCTTTATAAAGAGACTTTAATCCTTGTAGAACATCACTGTTCAATCTCAACTTAACTAAAGTTGACCACAGATCATCTCCTTTAACTTTATCATAGGCCTTTTCTAAATCTACGAAGGCCGAAGACAGGAAGTTAACAGCCAGAAACTGTTCTGAGATCATACGTAAAAAAAAGACTTTCAGAATTGCTACTCCATCATTCAGAAGGTCCCCATTCTCTTAATGGCAATATTCATTCTCGATTGTACTGACCTTCCTCTGGCATTTTTGACAAATCTCCAAAACATTTTTATATTTGCGAGGAAGTCGTCAGACATTCTTTTATCATCCCTCTCCTTTCTTTCTATTTACTACCTCTTACATTTTCGTCTTTTATTTTCAAATGATATTTATTTTATCGGTCCATACCAGATCCATTGAAATATTATTTTTCTTAGTCATAATAACGATTATATAGTATACCCCATATTTTTCATCAAATATTTGTAGAAATTTATCTTTTTTTAAATTAATGGTCACTCTTGGTGAATCATCCGTTAGTCAGCTGTGTAAGCGGTGACTATCTTGGTGTTTTCGTGTAAGTGTTACGATCTTATTTAGAATGTTTCATTTGTGGATCGCAGTTATGTGTCATGTAGGCGTCAAACCGAAGTTTATAAGCCAGGCTTTCTTTCGTTTCTTGCAACAAGCTTAATCTTGGAACAATAATGAGGTATTTAATATTTTATTAATAAAAGCGAAAATAAGAAAAACTAAAAAATGGACCTTTATATTTCGAAAAAACAAAATATCTCAATTTTCTTTTCGACTTCATTTTGAATTATGGAGAAAATGTATTTTCATCGATAAAATCGATGATGAAAATTCGAAAAAACTGAAAAATGAAACCAGAAATCGATATGTTGCCGTTGTCGCAAATGAGTATAACTTCATCAAAGCTAGAAATAATAATAATAAAAAAAAAAACAAATAAATAAAACAAACACATATAATGCGTAACGCTTTATTTGCCCAGAAAATACAAATCAATGAATGCAAGAATAATTCCACATCACATGTTACATTAATCATCCGCGAGCGACCCTCGCTCCAATGCTGTAGTGTAACCACAAAACATCCATCACAAAAATATATTATTCAAAATATTCCTTTCCATTTGGAACTGTGACCGCTAATTCTTTCTAGGCTGATTAACAAAACTTTCTTGTAAATGCAAGAGCTCAACCATTTAAAAAAGTAAATAAATGCTACGATGACTGTGATATTCAATTTGTTCGGTATTTATATATATGTTTATATATAATCTGTTTGGATATAAACGATGCCCGTCGTTTGATTTAAGAATAATATTAAAATTAAGCAAAATCGTTTACAAAGGAACATTAGGACTCTACAAAGAGTATTCCTCTTGCTAAAGAAATAGGCAACGCTACCGGATCCTTAGTCTAGTGGACAACTGTACTGTGATGCAATATAAATAACAGCGGCAAAGCGATAAGCGAAAACATTGAAATGAATCAATAAATTCGAGTCGGAAAGAAAACACAGCCCGTTTTCAAAACTCGGCGTAAAATTTATCAAAAACAAAACATCAAAATGAAATAAGTTGAATCCTCGTTATTTACATATACGTGTCGTGTAAAACAATAACAAAAACTAAATAAATTAGAGCGTAAATTAAGGCGAAAATTCGTATAAAATTGTCGAAACATATCCGTCCACGATTACGTTACGACGGACCCAAAACCTCTTAGCCTTCCCAAATATAACAAATTATGAGGTAATCACATTGCATACTCAGTTTTGGCTAAAGTAATCCCTACCTTATGGACTGATGAGTTCCCAACCCCAAGTGATGAGCCTGTCTAATGAATATTCATAAAATGATAATAATTCTGAATTAAATACGAAGCTGAAATCGAAGACCGTAGAGTAGCAGCTTACGCTCGAACTATCTATAGGTTAGAGAAAAAAAAAACAAAAAGTCAAATTAAACGCGGTAAAATCCGTCAAATTTGTTTTATTCAAATGTGTAGTATTCGCGTAAATATAAGAAATCATTATCTAAAAGTTTTAACTTCTCTATGGTCAAAATTCTCTATGATTCTAGATAAAATTTACCTCAATCCTAAACCTATACTATAATCTGCCTACCATCACTGACACGTGAATAACCATGTTGTGTAACGTAACAATAATCTATACAATATAAAAATTGTTTGTAATATGACATCAGTCACGCGACATTATTAATTTATAATAAATTAGAACTTTACTTATATGGGTTAATATTTTAGTCAGAGGCTCTGTGTACTTCTATTTATGGCGTCAACAAACTTAACAATATTTTGAACCCTTATATAATTTGCATCTTAAAATGGAACAGAAAACTAAATTCACTAGAACGCTTATATTTAAAAATGTTTATAATTTCTTTTTGTTAATGTGTTAAAATTATATTAGTGTGTTTAGTACACAAACTAATATCATTTTTAAAACAAAACAAAAAAGAGCGTTATGACATTATTCTTCAAATTCCGAATTTGGCTTTTTTAACAATTAATATTTTATAACTAGTATTTTACTCACATTAATGTACAATAAACGTATCGTGATGACTTTTTACTTTTAGATTTGTACTAAAAAACGTTTTTGACATTGACAGCGTCATTGTAGCCCATCCTGACAAACGTTGCCATTAAGGTTTATCGATCGATCCCACTTTGTAAACCGTTCATAAGTATTTCTCACAGATTATTTCGTCACATAGGAAATGACAATTGATGCACTTGTTTTACAAGCGCTTTAAAGCATTAGAAATATTCGAGGAAAGGCCTGCCTCCCCCTAACCCCACACCACGATAGGTAAGCACATTATTGCAATAGTTATACATATCACCAGAGGCCTCCCCGTTCAACAAAGCGGTGTCGCCACATCAAGCGAATGTCGTCAACTTTACATTCTGTACAGGTCGATATAAACTATTATTTTACAAATAAATTATTAAAAAATCACTCTTCTCTTTCTTTTATTTAAGTAATAAATACATTAAACAATAACTAAAGTGTTATTTTTGCTGGCACATAGATTGCTTTGGTTTGGACTGGACATGAAAGTATCGAGATTTTAGACTGAAAAGTATATAATAAAAAAATTGCAAAAATAAAACTAGGGGTGCCAAGTTGCCTTATATGCCAAGAAATATAAAAATTATGATTTTTTGAATTATCTACTAAATTGTAATGTAGAATTCAACTAAACTAATTTGTACCTTAATTTTATCATCCTAAAGCAGCGGTCGGCAACCCACGGCCCGCGATTGTTTTGGTAAATTAATCATAAATATATAAAATATTTTAGATTATAAATAAATGCATTGATTAAAGAGTAACAACACTTTTTTTTCATATTTTCTATCTGTGAGAGAATTAAGCTTCTGTGGTTGATAACGCAAGTGAGTGATATTTTGCCAAGTTGCCAAAGGTTGCCGACCCTTGTGCTATATGTGCAATGCTTTTAAAGTTAGCTTATTTTTTTTTAATAAATATCAAAATTACAGTAAAGCAACCTACGTGCCAGTGTTATTTAGCGTTAAGGCGCCTATGTTATTTGCGACGCGTCGCGGCTAAGGCCCGGGCCACACCGAGCGGAAGTAATGGTGCATGGAATGTAACGCGCGAAGTGTGTTCTCACCCTCACTGCCTGGAATATACATGGTTTGGTTTGTCACCTTAAAATCAATGATGAATCTTACTTTGAAATAATCTATATTGAACCTAAAACCTTTATACGGTCTTTTAATTGTGAAATTATACATTCTTTTAGATTACAAGTTTGAACCTTGGCAACATTATATTGACTGTAAAATGAGCAACATCAAATCGTTTAATGTATAAAGGATGTAGAAACGAATGCTCTTGAGTGTGATATTTAGGATGATAGAAATCATAAATTGCATAACGAAGTTTGTAAAATCAGTAAGTCTAAGTAAAAAAAAAACAAAACACTAGAAAAATACAATCTATACAAACCAACTATGCAAATTTACATTAGTCTATTTTAAATCTATTTTAAAAACAACAATTCTTTTGAGTAACTTTAACATTAGGCAACAACAGATTACTAGACAACGTGCTACCTCAAAAATCTTTGACTCTAGAGCTATTTTAAAGTACAGGTTCAATTTTTTGTAATAAGTTTTAAAGTCGGAAAAAACTTCGCACCTTTAAGCGTATTTCTAGAAGATCGCATGGCCCAAGCATTACCCCCAGCCTCGACACGCATCACTAACACATACCAATCAAATATCACAAGACTAGTGGACGACACCGTTCTGTCTCTGTCTGGGGTAGCCGGTGTAGTCGATCTTCTTTGCGCTCGGCTCCTCCGGGAGGGGCTCGACCTTCGCTTTCTTCCCGCGCTTCGGTGCGAGGTAGGCTTTGTAAAAGAAGTGGGCGAAGAGAACGAAGTAGGAGAAATACATGGCCATAGAGAGTTTGATGTTGATTTGGCTGATGTGGCAGGAGTGGGGCGTTGCGGTGGTCAGGTAGTTGTGCGCCCAGATGTTGATAGCGCAGCCGACAATCATCTGCGAGAGCTGCAGGAACGTGATGGTCATCGCGAGCATCCTCGGCGGATACTTGCCCATACTGACGAGAGCGTAGTAAGAGTACATCACACTGAAAAGAGAAATGATAATTTAAATTATATTGGTTCATAATAACCATAATCATCATCGCCAGCTTGAGATAATCCACCTTTGGCAATCTTAGCACAATGGTTAAAGCCTGTGGTATCCAACAGATATCACTTGATTTGTGGAAATCGTCACTCAGTCAAGGCTGAGAGCAACTCAATTACCTATATGCGATGTTCATTCAAATTTGTCTTTACTAATGGTAGTTATTACATGACAGATGTCATGAGCCCTGGTTACAATTACAAAAATATGAGTGGATAAGTTTATGTGACCGAGTTTAGCAGCGTCCAGTTAATTTCTACACAAATGTTTTTCCATAAGGTACATGGTTAAAAATGAATAAAATCTATTGAAGCTATTCAAGATATTAAAAAAAAATCATCGGCTTTGAAGTGTTCTGGTAGCCAAAGTAATCAATTTATCTATTTGAGTATGTATTTACAAAAGTAAAGTAGTCTATGTAGTTATCTGGTTTCATAGTACAAGCTCTGCTTAGTTTGGGAATATGTGAATAATGTCTCTGAATATTATATATTTTAAAATACGAGAAAAAGGAAATGAAATAAATGTCTGCGGTTTGAGTTGTCATTATTCCATTTTGTTTCAGAACGAACTAACTTTAAAATCGAACACTACCAAAAACGTGCAAGACAACGCCGTGTGTACCACGGCTAAGTCGAACTATCTGGCAACGGTAAAAGTTTGCGGTGGATTAAGTGATTCACAAATCGAATCACAAGTTTTGTAAACGAACTCTACATTCATTTCCACTCATTTGATTAGTTAGTCTTTTACCACGAAATACTTTAATAGTAGACTACTAATAATGAAGTTTAACAACAAAAACACAGCTTTAATACGAGGAAACTGTATCTATAATCATTTACAATGAAAGTGCGTTCATAAGAAACCTTAATTTTAGTCGTTTGTTCAGATCATACATT
>JWHW01032086.1:0-14756 GCA_000931545.1 Papilio glaucus | reverse complement strand
GATTAAACGTAGAGCTAGATGTAATTACGACTGTCATTTAGAAAAAAACAACTGAACGCTAGAATAATTAAACGAGTATTTATTTCCTAGATCATTGGTTCTGCGAAACTGAGAATGCTATTTATTATCCTTGTTTGTAATATATAAATGTATGCAACATCCGATCCTTTAAATACACAAACAGTACAAAGTTGACGTAAGAAATATTTAGTTAACATAGTATGATCAGAACAAGTTCCTTGTGGAAATAAATAATCATTATATAACACATGCTAAGTAAAAGTGCTAGACGTGGATAAGAAAGGTCACATAGGGGTATAAAAAATAGTTTAGTTAGTATTTTCAGACCTAAAGAATATAAGAATTAAAATAAAATAAAAATTTCATTTCGGAGAAGTTTGTTACAAACACTGTGACACGAGTATTTTACATATTAAGATAAACGGAGACTGAAAGAAAAAACATAAGGGCTTTTATACCCAATCATTAATTAAAAAAACAAAAAAACCTTAACTATAGAATACGAGAGGCAAAAAACCAATGAAGGCCTAAACAGTAAATCTTGGGCCGCATTTTTTGCCAATCAAAATTGTTGAGCACGTTCATTTCTTATCATGACTGCGATAAAACATTAATCAGAATCGATCGTATGTTACGAAGATAGTTCCTATTTCTTAATTCATCACTAGCTGTTGCCTACGACTTCGCACGCATTCGTTTCTTCCATATAAGTAACATGTGTGCAAAAAGTTGTTATTGTCGAAACATAACATTATCATGGCAACGGATAATATAAATGAAGGTTTTATGGTTTTAAGGTTTTTCTTTCTCTCGAGAGCAGTTTATTTTCGGGATAGAATGTCATTTTCTGTACCGTTGACAAGGTGTATGCTAATTAAATTTCATGGTGATCGGTTTAGTATAAATACAGCCTTGTTATTCAAGGACAATATAGCATTCTAATGATGAAAGAATTTTTGAAATCGGTCCAGTAGTTTAATCGTTACAAACATACAAATCTTTCGTCCTTATAATATTAGTATAGAAGGCTCCACAGTATAATGGGTCTCCATTACAATGGTAAAAAAATTACACTATACATTATTCTAATTACAAAAGTCATGTCACTATTAACAACCATAGTTATTAACCGTTCGTGTGATTATATGATGTGTGACAGTGTGAGAAAAATATAGTCTAAGAGACTGAATATATGAAAAATTAGTTTGGACCTTTGCCGGAGGTCGGCGTTGTCAATTCTAGGGGTCAAGTTTATGTTGACGTACAACGACGTCGAATTATCAATGTACAATAATATAACAGATGAGGGTATAAATTTCTTATATACTATCATAGTACTAGCTAAGGATATTGAGTAGTGAGTGAACGAGCGTGTAGTGATTGCTTAGCGTCATGTCTTACAGTTCGCGTTTAAAGAATACACAAAATATTAAAGCACATCCTCCCTCAGATCTTCCTTAGTGGAAATTGCCCGGATCTCTTAGCATACTTTGGCATTGTCAACAAGAATAGCAAAAAACAAACACACGTCGAATCTTGACTAATGCAAATATAATCGGAGATGTAAGGATTTACGTTTTCCTGTGAGTCAATAACGCGGGTAAACAGTAAATGTAAATTGTTTGTTTTGTTATGTCACTTTTTAGCGGACGTAGGTGCTTGCGTCGCAGAAAATACTTGAAACGACCCTTGAGTATTGTCTAACGAGTTTCAAAGTACAAAGACCTAACATGAAATCATGGTAAGTAAAGATCTCTGCGAAATACCGCAGAAATTAGTATGGCTTTTTTACATCAAAGGCAATTTTAGTTAAAAATTTACTTTAAAACCTATTCATGGCAAAATATTTAATACGCTTTTTTATTAAACTCCTGTGTATATATTTATTATTAAGAAAGGAACGAGAAACATCTAATTGCGATTGCATCTACGTATATGCAACTTGCGATACTTTAAGCATTTATATATAATATTTTTGGAAACGTCGCGATAGTTGAATGATAAGATGGATTTCTTGTATTACGATTTATCATGATCGATCATTTCAATCTATACATAGAGGAAAAGATTAACTTCTAAGATCAAAGACATTTCATATTAAAATTACGCCTGTCTGTTTTCAATTGTGACCAGATCTACCAAACATTATAATTAGTTGGACATCTTGTCCGCAATAATAAGGTCTAAGGGTTCAGTTATATACATAGAAGATAAATAGATATTTACACATATACAGTTTTAGCGAATAAAATCTTGTAGATAACGTATCATATCTTCTTACATATATATCTCAACTTTCGTAAGCAGTAAAAAATAAAGCAGCATAAATATAGGCTGTAAACAGACAGATGGACAGAGATAAACAGTCGACCTTCAACAAGAACAATATATATTGATATTGTTGATATTTATCAAATACTTTTATTCAATAAATAATATTTATTCGCATACAACTGTGAACGCTGTACTCACTCAAATGAAAAATTACCAACACTAATCGCAACGTCATGACCAAGCTAATAACTAATAATATTTAATTTAATTATATAAGTTGACTTACCTAATGCATCTGAGTATATATTTTTTGACAACAAATCTTAAAATGAATATTTTACATCTATAAATATAATAAAAATGTAACTGATCGCTGTCTGTACATGGAAGATATTTGAGAAAAACTATTCTTGGAGAAAAATTATTCATAAGTGCAATAAAACCCAAAACAATGATTATTAGGATATTTCTCTTTTTGTCTGTGCGTTTGTTACCGCTAATCTAACAAACGACTTAACCGATTTGGGTGCGGTTTTCACTAATGTATTGTGGTAAGCTTCACTTAACATTTAGTGTTTGTTTTAACTCAATCGGTATATAAATAAAAAAGTTATATCAATTTAACTGTGCTACGACCGTACTTTGTCGACCCAACATACGCGGGAAAATGACAAGGAGATGAGGTTAGTATAGTATTAAGTAGGTAATCATTTCGTTTAAGTAAAATTGCAGGGCGGGCATAGCTAGTAAATAATTAATTCTGAACGACCAGGGTACGAGATGTTTGTTCTCTATTTAATTCAAATTGTATGACCAATCTATTGATCTGTTTGGTTTTTTCTTTTTCATTACAAATTATCAGTGCGAGCCACCATCAAGCATATATGAAAATTAGGCCAAGAGGTTATTAAAATGTTTTGAAAAACAAAAGGGACATTTGTTAGTGACAGACAAAACTTAAGCCTCCTTAAACAAAATATGTCCAGGAATACTTGAACGATTCTTTAAAATTCTACCACATACTTAAATAATGTCAGTTCTAACACATTCTAAAATACATTCTCACTCTCTCTTCAAAAGTCCCAGACGGTTCATGGCCAAAATCATGATTAATTATCAAATGATTATAAAGCCGTGGGAAATGAATAACAGAACAATACTATGATCATTTACGATACCCATACTATCTATATTTTTCTGTTCAATAAATACTACTAAAATATTTTAAAATGTTAAGATTCAATTGTTAATGACTTAGTATGATATAATCAGACAAAGTAGTAAATAAATATTGGTGGAATAAGCAGCGTAGCTAGAGCAAGTCTGAGTCTGTATTATATGTATAGATGACGATATTAAGGGTGTAATTCATCTATATAATTAATATTATAAATGCGAAAGTTTGTATGTATGGATGTTTGTTACTCTTTCATGCAAAAACGGCTGAACGGATTTGGATGAAATGTGACAAACAGATAGGCTGGAATAACACATAGGCTACTTATTATCCTGGAAAAATGTACGGTTCCCGTGAGATACATTTTGTTTTATGGATACATGATGTTTTTTTACAGGAGCATATCTACGTATATTTGTAGGTGTGTTCCCTAAAAAATTTCGAAACGGCTACCCGGGCGAAGCCGGGGCGGATCGCTAGTGCGCGTGTAGTCATACGCACATTGCTTTTGTATGTGTCGGCTCGGGACCGCGCAGTTACCGATTTAGTTAAACTGACACATTTATTGATTTTTTTAAACGGAAAACTTCTTTGATTTTCAGTAGGGTTAAAACTTATGGATTGGCGTAACCGAGTGAATGTTGTGGACAATAGATGGCGCTTTAATTTTAATAAATTTATTTTAATAGAAAGCCTAGAAACAATGATATTATAATACAAAAAGTAGCGGATATGCCATTAGCGGTCGCTCACATTTACGCTTACGCAAACACCAGCTGTCATCTTTTTTATTATTTTAATTAATCTATCCTTTTTACACCATTTGACATGTGTGAATGTTGCAGTCACCGCTTTAGAACACACACCGGTGATTTTGTATGAGTATAGAGAGAAGTAAATATTTTGATAATAAATTTAAATATCTAAAGAAGGAGAGTACTGTTATTTGGTATTTTAGCACTTATAACGTCTGTTTATTTAAAGAATTTATTATTTTTTTCGGTAATTTGCAAATATAGATTGCAATAGATTTTTAAAAAAATTTTCAATGTGTTGGGTGTCGTACAATTTTACCCACTTCGCATATAAGTTGGTCGGACAATAAGCACTTCAGTTGTGTAGTTGTTCTTTCAATAGTCAGGTGACATTTCACATCAGCAGTACGAGCAAAAACTCCTTCCGCACTGCAGTCAAGGACTATGGTGCGTCAAAAACCGGTTATAAGTTCGCAGTTATATATAAATTGTTTTTCGAGATGTGCATAATTAATAAAAAAAAAATTAAAACATTGTACATTGTATTATGTACAATTTAATTAATATTATTTAAAAATAACCTCGTCTTGCAAGTAAAATTAAGTTGTCCGACTTAACCGGGGAAGTTCATTACCGAAGACCAGCCTGCATGAGCAGATGTTTATGGGTAGCGACGCTCGTTTGCAGACTTCTATGAATATTCTATGAAAATTGCAACTTATATAATCTGTAATAATCTTATCAAACGCCTACGATTAAATTCTAAATCAAAGACGGCGCGGCCCCGAAGCGCGGCGGCGAAAGCAGCTCATGTCTCCGGCACTAAATATCTCCGGGCGTTATCATCCGACGCCTTTATCTAGCGACCCACTGATAATGAATGCAGACCCAGAGCATTAATGTTTTGCGTGTTTTTGTCACTACGTTATACATTTATATGTAATAGCTCTTATGCAATTATGAACAAACTTGCAGACGCCCGCGACTTGGTTCGCGTGATATGAATGGATTATTATTTAAGCAGTTATTTTTAACTAGATGACCCAGTCAACTGCGTACCATAAAATAAAATCAAGGAATAGCACATAGGCTACTTTTTATCCCGGAAAAATGTATATGATTGCCGATATTTTTTTTTTGTTTTTTACAGATGCAGATATCTACGTATATAAAATACCCTATAAATTCCGAAACGGCTATCCGGGCGAAACAAAGATCATGGGCTACCGATTTAGTACACGGCAATTTCTTTTTCACCTTCACAACAAGTTACCTCTGGTGAAATGAGGAAACAAGAATATATTATTATACGCCCTGACTTATAAAACGAAAGGAAAAATCACATCTATTTTAAGATGATTCAATGACGGGATCGATCCCGAAATTAACACTGCTAACAAGGTAACACAACAGAAATTAATTCTTAGACAAAGTTTGCTGGATAAACTAGTTTACGATAAACTGCTGTCGACCGTTGAGGAGTTCCCTCGACTATCTTCCATCTCCGTCATCAAAATAACATCTCCATCATGTCATATTGTATCAGTTCACACATAAAATTCAATACAAACACTCAATCATGTCCTAATTTTAGGGGTGAAATTGTTTTGGAAATAAAAAATAATTTCAAAAAGTTAGGCCTGGTCATACATACATAGGGTTGACAAGATTTCTGCCTAAATTATCGATTCTAATTAATTCTTTATCACTGTCAGAACAAATAAATGTTTATAAAGTGTGTTAAATAAATGGTCTTTCCGTACGCATTAAAATATTTTAGTCAAAGTAATGTATATGCAAATTTAAAACGACATAGATAAAACTCAAACAGGAAAAGAATATTAATGTTATTCTATATACCTATAATTGAATTAGACCATGTGCGAGAGCCACAAGATAATATATGAACTCATTTATCGGCCGGCGAATAAGGTGATTATAACGGTCATCTGTCACGCGATCAACGAAAGATGCGAAAGGGGACACCTGATTCTGAATACCATTAACATATATAGATAACACCAGAGATTAAAAATACATCGCATCCTTACGTAGGGCAGAAGGGATAGGTTAAGCGACCGACTGATTATAACGGCAATGTGTTTGTAGTTGACAAAAGACAACGTGTAAAGATTGTTATCGTAAAACATAATCACCATCATTAACCACTAATTTTATACGTTCGAATCCTATCTCATATGTGACATAACACACAAACCTGTCTGTGATAAGGCAACAGAAAACCGAATAGCATTACTGACTTTTACATAAAATTACGATGCACACACACGCAATACATGTATGTACATACATGTATTGCGTGTGTGTGAATGTTTGGGATGTGTGCGTGCATGATCACGAGCAAACAAGGCATGTCAAAGGTTGTTGTGCCACGAGCAGAGGAAATGCTCCGATTCGTATTCCGTGATCAATTAATTTCACATGATTATTTTGTTTTCATTTATAAGGTGACTTCGATCACCTGTGCAGTATAAACATGTTTTTTATAACGTCGCCTTCAAAATAACAAACATCTTAAAACTTTACGATAACATTTATTGAAAAAATAACACGGTTGACAACAACGTCATATGAAATTTTATGCAACGGTAAGATGATATTTATCTATTCGTGCTGAATATTTGATATAATACGTTCAATTTATAACTGCTGCACATGTCATACTGGTTCTTGTAAACTAATACCATAAATGCAATCTAGTGGGGTTACATCTGAGAATCTAAAGAGAAAGTTAATTTGTCCATAAGTACCAATGCAGGAAGTAAAATATTAGATTATTTTATAGAATAAAATATAAAATTGTATGAACTTTCTAAGCTAAGATGCTATGTTAAAAAAATCATTTTAATAAATAAAGGTGGGAGCAAAATCATTAAGAGACAAAATATTCCGTCTTCCTTTTATCAAACATGTTATGTTACTTCGAGAAAAAACAATCTTTCGACCATTTTTATAAATTACGTATTTTTTATTTTCATATCTAGCGGGCCGCATATCTCGTATCAGTGAAATTTCCTAACTGCTACATTTAAAGTACTTCCCCTCCAGGTAGCATTGCTATGGAACATCCTGTATATGATTATAATGTATACTGACATTTAAATTGGTGATATAAAATTGAAGTCACTTTGTAGTCACGCAGTGCTAATTGTTTACAACGTGCCAACGTTATCAACCTCTTAATTTTTAAATATAAGATTTGCCTTCGCTTTATGTAAATATGTACATGAGATAACATTTATAATGCATACTATGTTATATTACATCGATTTAAACAATTAACATGAACTTCGTTTTTACTCACATTTTGTACATTATTTTTCCGCAAACTCATAGGTCTTGCGTATAATAAGAAAATAGAATTTCGGAAAATGTGAATTTAGGTACATAAGTTGATAAAAAAACTTATATACCATATATAAACCTATTCCGCAGCAGAACTTATATCGATAAGATAGGTGACATGATTAAGAGTGATATAAGGAGTACGAACCGACGATCATGTATATGTAGATGTAAAAGAAGCGAGACGGATGTGATGTGTGAAATCCATGATCTCTGCCTACCTCTCTGGGTTACGGCTGTGAGCGCATATTTATTTTATTCATTTGTAAAACTACGATATCTAGATCCTATACATTAAGATGATAATGTTATCTATGGATAAAAAGATATAAAAAGTACTCTATTCTAGGTGGAACTTGGCATGCATGATGAGGCAGTCCGTAGTTTCATAAATTTTTGTTCATTATGTTTATTGTGCACATTTTCATATGGGGCGGTGCCGACCATGGCTATAAGAATACAAATGACAGTTTACATATCATTCACAATGTTTTATTACCTCGGATGAAATAATTTCAGTTCGCGGAGTATTCTCTGTAATTAGGTACACTATTTAAAATGACTACAGCATGCCATTATTAACGTATTATTAATAACATGAAGGTTAAATTATCATTTGACCTTGCATGTTTTCCAACTACTATATTTTAATTTTGTGCAATGAATATGTAAATACACATTCTTAACAAGAATTAAAAAGTCACTTTTTTAAACCATTTAACTAAATTAAAAGGCGCATTCGAACGCAGCGAATCGCATCTCCATTCATCGTGCATATGCAAAAGATTGGAACACGTTGCCAGCGTCTGTATTTCCGTCCGATTATGAGGTGGGCACCTTCAAGAGAAGAGTGAATAGGCTGTTACTTAACTAGTGCGTACCATTATTCGACCACATCACCACTTAACAGCCTAGGATGTGATCCTATAACCTAACAGGAGCAATACGAGTTGTGCTAGCCAAGGAAATAGCTGATTACCATATCGCTGTCAAATATTACGCTACGATACTTCATCGTAATTAAGGCACTGGTTTATCTGCAAATTTATGCAGATTATACAGATACTGTAGTGAAACATTTGATGTCCTGGATATCACGACACACATTAATTAATTATCAATTAACACCAATCCATCCATTTGATGATCGATCTATCACTTATTACTCGCTCTAGCACGATGAGTCCTGAACTGATATTAACAAAATCCCTACTTAATATTATAATTGCGAAAGTAACTCGTGTCTGTCTGCGCCTTCACGCCTAAACTACTAAACCGATTTAAATGAAATTTGGCAAAGAGATAATTTAGAACCTGAGGAAGAGAACAGGCACAATACATTTTAATGCGAAAAAAATGTATGAAGGGGTTGAAATCCCTATTTCCCCTGCATGAAAGTTTCGTCATTTTGAATGAATTTTATTAGTAAAATAATTAGCCTAAATATTAAAAATGCTGCCCAAAGTTATTATTCCACGAGGACGAAGTCGCAGACACAGCTAGTTTGCTATACACTAACAATTCTAATTAAAAAAAAATTCCAACTGCTTGTTCCTAAGCTACCGCGTACCTAAGGTCGCTTAGGAAGAATTTTATACTTTTTTTTATTATCATACAATTATATCTTATCAAACTCGTAAGTTAAGACTTCGCAAAAGATAATGTTATCGGGGAAAACATTAATGTGCGGCATAAATATTACTTCAAAAATTCAATGGCAATTTAAGTTCCTACACTTTAATATTTTTTTATAATGAATTAGCCATCGCTTCGCCGCAATCCCACCGTTCAGTGGTGATGTGGTCCAATGATGGTACGCACTCGTTTAGCCTATTCACTCTTGTCTTGAGTATTTTCCGCGTCATAATTGGACGAAAATACAGACGCTGGTAACTTGTTTCAATCCTTTGCCGTACGCACAAGGAATGAAGATTCGAATTGCTCCGTTTGAACGCGTGGTACATTTACGACAAAAAGCTGGAGATCCGCTGTATATCTAAACTCTCCCAAAAATGCAATATGTAACAACACTGAGAAGCTAGCTTTGCGTCTTTGCTCAAGACTAAAATAAGGTCTTGGTCACCGATCAACCTTTTGGTCCGCCTCTCCATCGAATCCAATATCACGAGGTATTTAGCTGCGCCTGCGCAGCTATGAGAGCAGTACATAAATGGTCGGACCTGTGGTTTATATAAATTTAAACGCCTACCCAATGTGAAATATCGCTGTACCTTTGAAAGAACTCAAAGCTGCCTGAAAGCTACGTTAGCTTTAAATTCGATGAATCTAGCAAGTTAACATTATTTTTTTATCCAAAGCTATAGGGTGGTTTCGTCAGTGGTTTGGCAAAAGCACCAGTTTCCTGTTCAAAGTCACGGTATAAACAATCGTGCAAGGAGACCTTTAACTTTAGTCTAGTAAACTTTATTATAAGTAAAATTAGAGATATATATCTGTACCATCTTAGTTAATATATAATTGCGAATGGACAATTGTCTGATTTATTTGATTAGGTAAAGGCATTATAAAGTTTTGTACAATATTTGACTGTTATAACATACCTATTCTTTTAAATTGGTTAATTATTTTCGTATTCATTATAAATAAGTATCAAACGAGATATTTAACAAGTTCACAGACTGGGAATAAAGAACGATACTGCACTAAAATTATATTTAAAGTTTTTGTATGACCAAAAAACATAAAAAAATCTACTCAAACTTAATTTTATATTAAGTTTTATTTAAAATTTGCAATTAACTTTTAAATAAAAACAACATTAAATACATTTACTTTGGGTGAACATAATTTGTTGCAAAATATTCATATTTCGAAATTAAAATAAATGCTTTAAGACACATAAATAATAGCAACGTAAAAACGATAAAAAATACAAGATGAAGAGATACACAAATTAAAAAGAAAACATAAGCAGGTAATTTTTTTAAGAGAGGTTAAATTTACAATTATGCAGGTGTGTAATTGTAAATTTAAAAAAACCGACTTCAAAAAGTACAAAATAACTTAATAAAGATTTAATTGAATATACCTCTTATAAAAATCTAACACCTTTAATATTCATAAAATACTATTATTTGAAATATTAAAAACTACTGGTCGGGTCTTAAATAAAAAAAATGGGACCAAATGGCGAGCACTAGCTGTCGAACAAAAAAAGAATCATCGAAATCGGATCATAAATCACGGAGTAATCGATGTACATACATTAAAAAAAACCCGTCGAATTGATAACCGTGAGTAAACCTCCTTCTTTTTGAAGTCGGTTAAAAACAGTATGTTTTTCCTATGCGTCGATATTCCAGTCAGTCTTTTGAAAACATTCTGTAAACGACACTGACCGACGACTCGACAACATATTAAATACGGCGTCTCTCCCAACAAAACTCACGAAGCGCTATAATGCGCGTTCCGACGAAAAATCACCACCTACCGAGGAACTCAACCCGGCAGACCATGCATTCGGGCGAAATGAATGGCTGAATGGCTGCTAGGAGCATTTGATGGATAATTTATTCTATATTTAATAGTCTACTTTAATACAATAATATCACAAATTGCTCATAAATACGTGTTTCACATTTAAATGATCCTTTGTATTTCCATGCCTACAAGATTACAAAGGTGGCATTAAATGTTAAATTCATTATTTATAATCTTAAAAACAACTTTAAAATTTAATGATATATTTTCCCAACGATTTAAACGAAAGTATAACTAATTAATTATTATTCACACGACAGAAGGAGCTAAATTAATTAATTCAATGTCCAGCAGTACCAATCAACATCCACGACCAAAGGATGCGTTAATTTACCTATGGGATTAGACACACAAAGTTAGAGGAGAGGAGAGAGGAGGCGAAGAATGACGCACAATTTATGAAAATTATAAAAAATCTTTTTCCATCTCTTACGATTTGAAAATATATCTTGATTAAGTCTTTTGTATAATTGGAATTTTCTTAACGGTTAAGTTCTTAACGGTCTAACATTTGGTAATGGTAACAGCTACATATATTTGGTAACGCAGTATTTACACGTATATAGACAATTTTAGAAATTACGTAAGTATTCTTATGTAATATGTTTTGTTAAGTTAATAGCTTATTATTCCCGAGGAGGGTTGGCGTTAGGCCGGCGGCCGGCCGTAAAAACTGTAGACAGAACCTATATAGTATGGACTACGGTCACAGTTTAAACAACCGTATGTGATTGTTAGACTGTGCTACGATCATACTGTATCGACCCCACACCTTCATACACGAGTAAAGGGCAGGTGATAATGAGGTTAGAGTAGTAATAAGTAGGTAATATCATTTCGTTTAAGTAAAATTGCAGGGCTGGTGAAACCGCGGGGCACAGCTAGTTCGAACTAAACTTAGGGCGTTCTTTAAAATATCCATAAAATTAATTAATATCAATACCTAATGTAAATAAGACAAAAAATACAAATTGCAAATAAAATTTAGAACAATTGACAATTAATCATAAGTAACAATTAAAACATTTTGTAAATTAGCCTAATTCACGTTATTGTTCGAAGCGACTTTCCCTATTGTGTACGCAAAGTGGGATTTTTTGTCAGTTTCTTTGAAATGTGTTCAATGTATTGTTAGAAAATTAGGAAAACGGTTATGTTTTTAAAATAATCTGCAAGCCATGTTTCATAAAGCTTTTTTTTGTTTTTAAGACATTTATTGGAAAATAATCGCTCGCATTTTTAAATTCAGACTGATAATTGTTGTTATAAATCCAAAAAACATGGTAACTTGGAAATGGTTCACTTTTGCATAATGCATATGGGGGTTAAAATTATCACAAATAGTCACCCCTATCACCTATAACGGGTATACGTCGAATTACCAATAACCCCGTATAACATTGCTAAATTAAAAGGGTTGTAAATTAAATTTACATGCTATGCCTTAAGGCGAAAGATGCAAGGGCAATTGAGACCCTAGATTACTATTACGTCCAAATCTTGATTTACACAGCAGAGTCACGGGTAGGTCACCATTCATCATCAGGTGAACGACCCGCTTTTTGTCTCGCTATAACAATTTGTGAAGGTGACAGCCGCGGTATGTTTAAACAATTTTATGGTCCGTGCTATACAGAGGTCGATAACCTAGTTATTGTTCTATACTTAATGGAAAAATAATAAGAAATTAATCTAAACATATAATAAAAATGTAACTGATCGCTGTCTGTACATGGAAGATAGTTGAGAAAAACTACTATTGGGGGCCTTTATAAACGCAATAAAACCCGAGACAAGGATTATTATAATTTTTGTCTATTCGTCTGTGCGTTTGTTACCGCTAATCTCAGAAACGGCTTAACCGATTTGGGTGCGGTTTTCACTAATGTATTGTTGTGAGCTTCACTTAACATTTAGTGTTTGTTTTTAACCGACTTAAAAAGGAGGAGGTTATCAATTCGTGTGTATGTTTGTTACCTCAGAACTCCGCTCCTGGTGAACCGATTTCGATGATTCTTCTTTTGTTCCAGAGCTAATCCTTGTCGATTGGTCCCATTTTTAGTCAAGATACGACCGGTAGTTTTTGAGTTATTCTTAATAATGCATAATATTATTTTTTATTTTTGAATTTTACTTTCTTGGCTTACGTAGGCTAAACTATAGGACTTACATTAAAATGACGTATGAAATAATTGTAGCTCTTTATATAAGCTAAATAAAAGTCCGCGATGACATATATCCATCTTCTATAGTTGTCTCACAATAACCATTTTTATCTTAGGAAACATTAATTAAAACGCATTCGATACTTACTACGCGATTATTCGTGTTCGATATTAATCCTTATCCATTTAAATGTCTTAGTTATCAAGAGAATTTAATGTAGATTATAATTGTTCCTTGAACTATAATATCATTCTGACAAATAGTTAAGAAGATATCAAAAGTTTAAACTACAAAGTAAGTAAAAACTTGCAAGTGATTTCAAAAGCCCCATATAAATTAAATTCAGGCAAAATCGAGAAAAAAAACTTTTTAACAAAAACAAAACCGACTTCAAAAAAACTATATACAAAAACAAGAAATGCACTTAAAAGTATAAAATAATTTTACGAAATTAAACTTAAGAACCAATTCTTAATCATATTTATTTTTGGAGTCGGTGTCAGCGTCAGCTAAGGAAATATCAATATACGAGGATGCCTTAAAAAAACATTTTACAAATGAACTTTATACTGTACTAGTGACCCGCCCCGGTACCACTAAATATGTTGGTCCGATCGATACCAAACACAGCTGTGGTAGCGTTGGTGGTTGTGATAGTGGTAGTATGGTGGTGGTGGTAGTGATGATAGTGGTGGTGACGTGGTAGTGGTGGTGATGGCGACGAAAGTGGTAGCGTTGGTAGTGATGTGGTGGTAGTGGTGGTTATGGTGGTAGCGTTGGTTGTGGTGGTGGTGATGGTGATGATGGTGGTGGGCGATGTGGTGATGGTGGCGGCATCGGTTTCGATATCGATATCGTTGTTCGTGATTAAAAATGCGTATTCTAAAAATTAATTACAAAATATAAACAGTGTACAATATATAACAAATATTATAACAAAATGTTGGAAATTTTTAATACTATTTTTGTTTTGGTGCCGCAGCGTATGAGGTCGTAAACAGCAGTATTTTTTTGTTATTGTTAATTGCTTTAAATACGAACGTTATTACTTTACCATTTTTTACTTCAAAATTGAATTGCAACAACACCGGGTATAATGCAGATATACAGAGAAACAAAATTAAATTGTTTGTTTGTATTATCAAAATATATTTTTTTTTTATAATTGTTTTATTTTGTGCTGTGAAAACAATTACTGTAAAAAATACGATTATAAACTTTTATTCCGCGAAGTGATTAATATTTTTGATTTGATTCCACGCGGACGATGTTGCGGGCAACAGCTAGTATAAATAATAAAAGGAGCAATCGGTTGACATAAGTGACATTCGCCAGAAAGAGATGAACGGCAAAGCCGATACCTGCCTTTATGTGAAATAGAGGATGGAGTTTGACGAAGAGAAATAGAGAAGCAGTGAATACTGAGTTGATTCGGACCTTAATATTTCATAAGGCTTGAAACACAACCGGTTCGTGTGTCACTTCTCTCTTAAAAT
>JWHW01032076.1:65327-101212 GCA_000931545.1 Papilio glaucus | reverse complement strand
TGCAGGAGGTGGACGTGGACGACTGGCAGCGTAACGCCATCTACCGCCACTACACGCGCACCAGCAAGCAGGTCGTCTGGTTCTGGCAGGTATATTACTTACCAATCTATTGCTTCTATCACTGATTGTCGACTTGTTACTAAGCCTTGACGTCTTAACGACTTATGTCCAATTTTACCAATGGCGTCGTTATCCGAGAATAACTATTCCAGAGTAAAATTATCCGCTGCAATTTACTTTCAGAATAACTCATTATACGGTTCACCACTTTGTAAAGACTAAAATTCACCTCCAGTATTTTATCCGTTGTACGTTGAATGTGAAGCGATGAACAAATGAATCGGGGATGTAGACAAATTACAGAGGCATTTCATTTGCTCAGTACTATGTAACCGAACATGACCTATTCAATTTCATCGTCACTTTGAACATGTAATGTGTTTGTGTCAACGATATTGTCACCGTGGATTTACATTGCCGAAAACATTCACACAAAACCTATTGTCATCTCAGTTTTTTTTAGTGAGAAACCTTGTATCGCGATAAGTTTATTCGCCAGTGGAAACCCACGGCAGTGTGGTATTCAATCAAATAATTTTGGTTATGTTCCACTAGGCGTACACGACACTCACGCTTACGACTAAGGTTTTTCCCTTTCTACTTGTTCCGAGGGTAACAATTTTAAACTCAATTTTAAAAAGTAGAATGGATTTTTGAGCGTTGTTGTAAATGGCGAGTTAGAAAAACTAAATTAAAAGCTTAAAGAGGTTATATTGCCGTTTGTTAGTGGGAAATTGGGGTGAACTTAATAAGTTATTGGTTCACTCAATTTATATAATTTTAGTGGAGTACGTAAATTAAGTTTCAATATAATAATAATTATATTAGTACTATTGGGCTGAATGATATAGTTCAAATGGCAATTATAATAATAATTAATGTTTCCTAAAAAAATGATTATTGTGAGACAACCATAGAACACAGATATGTCATCGCGGACTTTTATTTAGCTTATTTAAAGAGCTTCAATTATTTCATACATAATTTTAATGTAAGTCCTATAGTTTAGCCCGAGTAAGCCAAGAAAGTAAAATTCAACTTTGTCATATTATACATTATTAAGAATAACTTAAAAACTACTTTTACGTTGGATCTTGACTAAAAATGGGATCAATCGACAACTTATAATTAAGTGTAGCTTATAGTAAAAGACAGGGTACTTTTTAATAATTTATTACTTTTACACAATTCGATTTGGGCCCAACATTAACATGCTTACACATATACATTATATCTCTGTTTGTCTCTATCTGTTTCTCTCTCAGGCATACATGTCTTCCTACCCTTCCAACGCTTTTATTTAGCTCGACCTGTACGGAATTTATTTGTTTATTTGGTTCAAAATTAGAAATTAAAATTTAAGCACCTTCCCGTTGTCAGATTGATATGAGATTTCGTACACACATTTAATTTAGATGACAATACAATTTTCAGTGCAAATAAAATAAAAACATTTAACTTATGTAATTATTCACACACTTTTTTCCATACCTTTCTTCATTCCCATATTTGGTAGTCCTGCTTTTATATTTTTCCCCAGACTTCTACCCTTACATCCTTGTCATTATAAAAATCACTTCACTTGTTTGTAAAATCTTACAATGTTTTATGTTTTTTAACATAATAAATAAAATAAAATTCAACAGTGGTAGAACCAGCAACAACAACATCTGTTGCACGATTGGGCCGGCTCGACCGGTGAAATACCACGACCTCACAGAAAACAGGCGTGAAGTGGAAGTATTCTGCGATTCGTCTGATGAGTGAGGTGCCGGAGGCCTAATTTCAGTCCTCTTCCCTTTCCCACCCTTTCCTCATAAGGATAGGATGGGAACGGGAAGGGGATTGGACGGGGAGGGGTTAACGGGGAAAAGGAAATATCCTTACTCCTGTCTATGCCCTCCTCTGTCCATTAAAGGTAGGCAAGGCATCTGCAACATATTTTCTTGTTGCGGGTGTCTATGGGTAGCGTTTACTTAACATCAGGTGATCCGCTTGCTCGTTTGCCACCTTATACCATAAAAAAAAAGTTATTCATAGAACTCATCACATCATAAATAAAATATAATTTTTAATAACAACCTCCTTGATAAAATTTACAAAATAATCAAAATGTATACTACTACAGTATCTATGTAATACATGAAGAACAGAAAAAACAAAAGTGTACATCTTTTACTTATTTAATACTACACAGGATATAAAGAAAACTTAAACATTATTCTACATTATTCTATTTATATCAACAACAACCAATCTTTAATTATTTTACTTTCAATATATATTTTATGGATTTTACTCTGACATCTTGATCTTGAGCATGTTTTTAAATACAATACATTGTTTCATCAATGACAAATCAATTTTTTTTTATTTATTTTAATTTTAAGTATCTATGGCATGGTATGCTTGTTGTTATACCAATGGATTCTTCAAATGTTCTAGTACTAAACACCCACCTGTAACAAAGTTAACATTAATACACCATTCACTCCCATTTCTATATACAGTATATCTATTTATTTAAAAATCCGTCACATCCCGGTATATCACTTTAGCCAAAACTACACATCAAAGAGCAATTGTGTTTGGGGTAATTGTGCCTCAACGTTCTCATGTATCACAATGGTAGATGGTAGGTAGGTAGGGGTGTAAAATATAGGCGGTTTTAAATGTATTTTTGATAATATGTTATCAATAATTGTATAGTTAGAAGAAAAAAATTAAAACCACCCAGAGAAGCAGGCGTTTGCAGCTAGTTAAATAATACACAGGATATAAAGAAAACTAAAACATTGGTCTACATATAACTTACCGATCATTATAAATTCTATGGTTAACGATATAGGTACACATAATAACGGTTATCTTTTACAACGTATATAACATATGCATACTTATCATCACAAAGACCACATACATATTTAAATAAATGTGTGCCCTCCTTTCTACGAGAATCAGAAATTGTTCCTATTTCCCGTTCTTAACGATACACAACAAACTTGGTATACATGCAATTATGAATTCTTTTAATTTGTTGTTTATCTTTTTCAATTGCAGTTTGTACGACAAATGGACAACGAAAAGCGAGCGAGGTTGCTTCAATTCGTAACGGGCACCTGCAGAGTGCCTGTGGGCGGGTTCGCTGAACTGATGGGTTCAAACGGACCGCAACGATTTTGTATAGAAAAGGTATCAAATAATTTTGCTAGGCATTGTTTTGTTACACGATTTGTTTATTTGTCTTTACAGTTGATAAGATTTTGTAATTGTAAGTGTAAAATATATGTTTAAAGAATAGTTTTTTTTTAGTAGAAGGTGGAAAATGAGTAAAAGCGGTTCACCCGATATCAAGTGATAGCTACCCATAAGACATCTGCAACAAGCTAATGAGTTGCAGATGCGTTACCTACCTTTAATACAGAAAATTATTATTTCCCTCTATTCATCCCTTCCAACGTTAAGTCTTCTTCCCCTTCCCATCCTTTTCTTATTGGCAAAGGATGAGAAGGTGAAGAGGACTAGAATTAGGTCTTCGGCACCTCTCTCATCAGACGAACATACTCTACTTCACGCCTGTCTTCTGAGGTCGTGGTATTTCACCGGTCTAACTGGCCAATTTGTGAACAGATGTTGTTGCGGGCTCTACCACTGTTAAAAGATATTTCCCAAATATTCCTTGTATTTTTAAATTTTATGACACAAAGTGCTCTTCTTATGCGTTGGTCGTTAACAGTTTTTTAAATATTTCGTTACACGAAAACATTTCTTGTCATTCAACATGTCACAATTTAAAATTTTGCTTTTAATTTGTAAACAATGTTCCAGGTGGGGAAAGACACGTGGCTGCCTCGATCGCATACCTGTTTTAACAGACTGGATCTTCCGCCCTATAAAAGCTACGAACAGTTGTGCGAAAAATTGAATTACGCTATAGAAGAAACTGAAGGGTTCGGGCAGGAATAAATATTTTTGTTAGTTGTAGTAAAATGTAAATTATTATCCTTTTTTTTATTTTTTATGAGCACCAATCTTTACAAATTGTATAACTCACACTTTTGAGATCGGTGCCGTCAAAAAAAGACCAACCAAATACTTGTATGAATATTTGTTTTAACAATGAATATATTATGTAGATAAAATTAGTGTATTGCGTCACTTGTATAAGATATATTTTGAGCTATGTTTAAAAAGTTCGTCTATAAAGTTCAATAAAAACCTAAAAAACACAATTTTCTGTAAATATTATTCAACGCTGTCCCTCTATGCATTGCTCAGTGGTGGGTGGATCTTAAGATCTTGGAGTCAGGCGTACCAACCGTTGAGACCGGTAACCAATAAATTGTTGTTAAATTGTTTGCTATTCTCTAAATTTCGAGTTACATTTACTCGACCATTGGACCAATTAATCCTTTGTATTTCACGCAAAATACGCGCTAGTGGTGGAGTTGCGGAAGCGGAAAAGTAACCCTACTACCATGTCACCGACCGATTGTAAGGACAGGCGCTTTATAATCGGGCTAGGCAAATTCTAAACGGTCGGCACATTGTCAGTTTAACGAATTATTGAGAATTGAAACTTGAGACCCGCTTTTTTGATTCGTTGTCAGTCATCTTTGAGTTATTCGTTAAACGTAAACAAATAAATGTGATTTAATTAATTACACAAGTTATTTATTTTCCAACGGGTTATGGACAGTGAAATATAAATAAAAGAATTTTCACCTTTATCAACTGCATATAGATGCTACAAACAATACTACATAGGTTATTTATTAATATTAAAAATTATTTAAAGAAAAACATATCGTTGAATTCACTAATAATTAATTTTCATTGTCTCCAATTCTCACTCTTGTCAAAATAAATAACAGGTTTAATTTTAGTTCAGTATGTAAAGGTAATTTATATATTTTTTTCAGTTACTAATGGCACGAAATTAATATCACAAGAACATTTTGTTTGTTTACGTTTAGCAGCTTGCCAGCAAAAGAAAGGGAGTGGCGCAGGATACGAGTTTCGACCAATCAGCGCGGACGTTTCGTTTTGTCGAACGACATTTTCATCATATTCACAATATGCGTACCGTACTTCGCCCAATGACTTTACCCCTATTAGAAAGTGACTGGAAATGAAACGTCATATTGTCACTGATTCGTTCAACAGAGGATGTGTCGACCGTTTAGAATTTGCCTAGCCCAATCATAAAGTGTACTCTGACAATCGGTCGGTGACATATATAAATTATTTCCTGGTGTATGGTATGGGACTGTGCATCCTATGAGCAGAACCTGGAAGGGCTACAGTTCCGATTGCCTGACGGACGACGTGACGAAGTTGCCCAGCGAGCTGCCGTTGATGTGAGAATATACACTGACGGCAGCAAAACAATAAGAAATACACTAAGTTAGAAAATAAGTTTTAATGATTATTAAATTCGCCTTATTGCAATAGACACTTACAGTGTTTAACAGTTTTATTGACTATTTATAATTTTAACTTTTTTATATTCGCTCTAATGCACTATGAAAATAAGTATAATTATAAGTAGGAAATAAAAATGTAATATAACGTATATTATAATTGAAATTTTTTATAAAGAAATGACAGAATTTCTCTTGAAATGCTGAGAGCTGGAGAAGGTTTGGTTGCAAGCCTGCTGTGGGTCTTTTTAAGTATATGTTGGAGACATGGTCTAGTACCGGAAGATTGGTGTAAAGCCGTCATCGTCCCTTTATATAAAGGAAAAAGTTCACAGCATGATTGTAAAAAATAACCGAGGAATCAGTCTTCTTAGCATTGTGGGAAAACTTTATGCTAAAGTACTGATTGAAAGAGTCATGAAAGAAACCGAAGAAATTTGTGGGATGTGCAAGCAGGTTTTAGGAAAGGAATGGGTTGCATGGATCAGATCTTTTTTTTACGTATGATCACAGAAAAGTTTCTGGCTGTAAACCAAAAAAATTTCTGCGCCTTCGTAGACTTAGAAAAGGCCTATGATAAAGTTAAAAGAGATGATCTGTGGTCAAGTTTAATTGAGTTTGGATTGAACAGTGACCTTATACAAGCATTGAAGACTTTATAAAGATTCAACTGCTTGTGTTAGGATTAACGGGGTCTACTCAGACTGGTTTAGCATCAATAAAGGTGTAAGACAGGGCTGTGTAGCATCCCCGTGGCTGTTTAATCTCTTTATGGACGATTGTTTGAAAGTTTTGAAAGACGAAGAGTGTGGATTAAGAATGGGTGAGCTAGTTGTAAAATGTCTCTTGTACGCCGATGACCAGATCGTGTTTGCGTCATCGGCGGAGGACTTATAACTTATGCTGAATGTAGTGAATCATTCATTAGAAGGTAAAGGTATGAAGATGAATGTAGATAAGACCAAAGTAATTGTGTTTAAAAGGGAACAGAGTAAGACGAAAGAAAGGGAACAGGTGTATGAGTTCGTGTATTTGGGGTGCCTGTTTAGTAGAGATGGTAAGCATGTTAAAGATTTTGAACGACGAGTAAATGCAGGAAATAAGATGAATGGGGCTATAGGTACAGTTGTGAGGAGTCAGAATGTGTCTATGAAGGCTCGTCTGGCAATACACAATGCTGTACTAGTCCCCACTTTAATGTATGGTAGTGAGAGCTGGGTTTAATAGGAAAAGCGTGCTAGTAGAGTTAATGCCGTTGAGATGCGATCCTTAGGAAGTATGTTAGGCGTGACATTGAATGATAGAATTAAAAATACCATTATAAGGGAAAAGTGTGGCTTAAAAGTGGATGTTGTAATTAGAATTGAAAAAGGAATGCTTCGGTGGTTCGGGCATGTTGAAATGATGAATGAAGAGAGAATAACGAAACAAATTTATGTAGCAAAAGTGAGTGGCAGTGGGCAAGTGCCAGGGGACGCCCTAGGAGAACTTATATCGATCAGATTAGTGGCTTACTAAAAGGCCGATATAAGGAGCACCCATAACCGACGAGCATGTATGCGGAGATGTATGAACGTAGAAGAAGCGAGAGAGGTGTGCCAGGATCGCGCCAAATGGAAATCCATGATCTCTGCCTACCCCTCTGGGTTACGGGCGTGAGCGCATATTTATTTATAAAGAAAACCAACGTCTCTGGCCTTATTATGCTGGGGGAGCAGCAGGGCGACAAAAAAGCCGCCAAAAAAACCTGTGATCAGTATGGGATTTTTTATTTTGTATGCACTGGATGTTGTTGCTCACCTCACCTCACAATATCGTTTATCTTTACTATTTCATATATCTGGTTGACCAATATTGTCATTTACTTTTAACAGAAAGGTTTTTTATTTCGCCACATGGTCAAATCAAGGCTCAAAAGCCTTCAATTAATTTCTTAATGCCCGATTACATTATCCCAGTCTAGTACTCCCATTGCACTGGATTGGTATGGACCGAACTGTTCTGTCAGCACTGAAATGGCACTGGATTGGCCGTCAATATGATTCCTTTCCTTTCTGGTAGGTAACGTTTTATCAATTAATAAATACTATTAATTGATTAAACATTGTTAGCAAGCAGCCCAAACTAAGCAGAGCTTGTACTATGGATGGAGATAACTGATATACTTCATATACTACTTTTCTTTGGTAAATACATACTTAAATAGATAATTACACCCAGACATGTCCATCGATCGAACCCATGCCCTGCGGCGTGATAAGCTTGCTTCTCTGTAATCTTACTAACCACGCCAACCAACCCATCTGACGTAGTGATGCGGCATAGCTAATGTTTTCTATTCATAGCGGTAGACGGTGTAATATTTGGTTTTATCTTAGTTATATTTTTTTTTATATATAAGAAGGTGGCAAACGAGCAAGCGGATCACCAGATATTAAGTGAATGCTACCCATAGACATCCGCAACAAGCAAATGTGTTGTAGATGCGTTGCCTACCTTTAAAGGACAGAGGAGGGCATAGACAGGCATAAGGATATTTCCTTTTCCCCGTTAACCCGCTCCCCAATCCTCTTCCCGTTGTCATCCTATCCTTATGAGGAAAGGGTGGGAAGGGGAAGAGGACTAAAATTAGGCCTCCGACACCTCACTCATCAGACGAAACGCAGGGTACTTCTACTTCACGCCTGTTTTCTGCGAGGTCGTGGTATTTCACCGGTCGAGCCGGCCCATTCGTGCAACAGATGTTGTTGTTGCGGGCTCTACCACTGTTAAATGTTATATGCTCGTCGTATCGTTAAGATCCGTACCGTGATGTCCGGACGACACGACCGCGTCCCAAGGGGCAGCGGACACTAATTGGGATTTGTTGGTAAAATGGAAATATGAAAGACAATGACATGTACAATACCCTAAATCAATGTTGAGCCCAGTGTTGCGCAAGAAACTCGTGGAGATGCGGTCATTGGTTTAAACTGTGATTGTCTTAAAGTCAATGAGAAGCGAGGAGGTTCGCTCGAAAACAGAAATCGAATAAACGACACCCAACTGTAGTGCTCCATTCGTTGCGTATGTAAAATATGTTAATGATGTAAAGGAATGAAAAGCATCTTGAATACTAAAACATTGGGCCAAAAATATCAGCAAGTACAAAATTACATGGTTACATTAACCAATCTAAAATCATTTCCTGTACATATATATTTATGACGACTTCTTGGCTTTCTTATCCATGTGATGGTGATCTACTTTCGTTATAGTCAGATGCAATGAATCTTACAAAACATTATTTTCGTTCAAGTCGCAATTAATATATTTTGACTCTTATGTAATTATAAACAGTATATTATTTACAATTACATAAGTCAAGTGTTATGGACGAATGATTTATATTAGTAAATTACGAATTAAATTAGTTAACAATTTGTAATTTTTAAGAAACTTTATTATAAATTACGGATATCTGATACACTTCTTATTTATAATATTAACACAAAAGCAAATAATTTAAATTTTTGAACAATAAATGTATGTTATAATAAACAAGTAATTTAAATACTTGTTTATAATTTAGACGACGCGAATTCCTTGGCAATTTTGATTGCCTCTGTAATACATTTAGGATTACTGCCTGAGGCTTGTGCCGATTCTGCCTTACCGCCACCTTTACCGCCCATAATACCGACAACTGTTTGAACCCACTCTGAAGCCAATAAACCTTTCTCATTTAAACTTTTGGGCACAGCTGCTAAACAATAGATTTTGTCTGTCTCGTTATCCACAGAAAAGAACATTGCAGCGGTGTTCGGAAGCATCTGTTTAACTTGTTTCAAGGCGCCATCAAGAGCTTTAGTATTGCCTGAAGCTTTCAACTCAGTAACAATAACTTCAGAGGTCTTTTCTTCAAGGCATATTTCTTTAGTTTTCTCAATAACGTGAGTTATAATCATGGTCTTTGATGCTCTTTCTTTATCGTCTAATTGTTTTTTCAAACCCTTCAAGACATTTCTTAGCTCTTCCTTTTTCCAATACGATATTTGCGCATGAGACACATCATTGGTTAGCTCTACAATTTTTCTTACTACTTCTTTTTGATTTACTGCATCGCCTTGCTCCTTAATAAAGTTAGCAATATCATTTACTTCATTTTCTAGTACACTAAGCTTATTTAATGCTTTAACAGCTTCTGGACCAGTCAGAGCAACAATTCTTCGAATACCTTTTGCAATTCCTTCTTCACTAACTATGACATATTCTCCTATATGCCCAGTTTGATGAAGATGTGATCCTCCACAAAATTCAACAGATGTTTCGTAACCCGAAGGTCCATCGGGATTATTTTCTAATTCTTCTACAGGTATGCCAACGGAAACTACGCGTACAGGGTCAGGGTAATGTTCATCAAACATAGCTCTTAAACCTTTAATTTTTTTAGCATCAGTAAGACTAGTGTGTTTAGCATAAACAGTTTTATTCTGGGATATAATGTCTTTAATTTCATCTTCCGCATCTTTTATTTGTTTAGCAGTCATGGGACCCTTATTAGTAAAGTCGAATCGTAATCGGTCAGGCATTACAAGTGATCCACGTTGATCAGAGTCATTTCCAAGAACTTTTCTTAATACATTATTAAGAATATGTGTGCCTGTGTGGTTATTCATGACAAGCCTACGTCTTTCGGTATCAATATGTAATGACATTTTATCTCCAACTTTTAACGTGCCTTCAACTTTACCACAGTGTAAAACATATCCTCCTTTAACTTGAACGTTTTTGACGGTAAATTCTACACTTTCATCGTCTATTTTTACCATGTAGCCCTCGTCAAATATTTGTCCTCCCTGTTCAGCGTAAAAATTTGTTCGATCTAATATTAGGCCACAATCCTGGCCATATTGTACCTCATTAACAAATTTTTTATTCCTTCTTAATGCTAAAACCGTTGCAGTACATGGTGCAAAGCTGTAAACAGCATCTTTGTCATTAGAAGATGGAGTATAAATATATTTTGGTGAATCATCGGTTACACACACTCCACTATCTTGTAAATGGCTTATTGCATGTATATCCAAAGCCAATAAGTCTTCTTGACCTGCAGCTTTACCCTGAGAATTTAATTGGGATTCTTTTTTAGCCTTTTCAAAAGCTTCCATGTCAATCGATAATCCCTTTTCTTCACACATTAAATGTGTCAAATCAACAGGAAAACCATATGTATCATACAAACGCCATGCAACATCACCTGGTATGATATTTGATCCACTCAGTTTTTCAATAGTTCGGTTGAGTAAATTTCTTCCTCGAGAAAGTGTCTTTAGAAATTGAACTTCTTCTTCATTTATTGTTTGTATAATTGATTCTGGATCTTTCTTTATTTCTGGAAACACATCACCAAGTAACTCTACGACAGAATGTACTAGAGAACCGAAAAATCCAGGTTTACCATTTAGTTTTTCAGATGCGTAGCGAACCGCCCGTCGTAAGATTCTTCGAAGCACATAACCTCTTCCAGTATTGTCAGGACACCCACCATCTGCCAAAGCAATGGTTAATGTCCTTGCATGATCAGCTAATACACGATAAGCCATGTCAATCCCATCAACATCATCAGCACCCACTTTTCCTGTATAGGGTCTTGTTTTTGTACCTAATTCAATGGCTTTAAATAGTGGCATGAAAAAGTCAGTATCATAGTTGGCTCTTTTGTTTTGTATTACAGAAACAAGCCTCTCTAGACCTAATCCACAATCAATATGTTTCTTGGGCAATAATTTTAAAGAGCCATCTGATTCTCTGTTAAATTGTATGAATACTAAGTTCCAAATTTCCAACACATCTGGATCATCCATATTGACAAGGTGTGCAGCATTTCTTTGTCCTATTCTGTCAAAATGTAATTCAGAGCATGGTCCACAAGGGCCAGTTTCTCCCATTTCCCAAAAGTTATCCTTCATACTTCCGGGCAGAATATGAGATTCTGGTACTCTAAGATTTAACCAAATATTTTTACATTCTAAATCTGGTTCAAGGCCAGAAACAGCGTCTCCTCCAAAATATGTAACATATAATCTATCAGCTGGTAATTTGTAGACTTCAGTTAATAATTCCCAAGCCCAAGTGCAAATTTCTTTTTTAAAATAATCCCCAAATGACCAATTCCCCATCATTTCAAAAAAGGTATGATGATAAACATCCTTCCCCACATCATCCAAATCATTGTGCTTTCCACCGGCTCTAATACATTTCTGAGTATTCACAACTCGCACATATTGTGCCATGTCAGAATTGGGATCAACCGATCCAAGAAAAATTGGCTTAAATTGATTCATGCCCGCATTGGCAAAAAGTAAAGTTGGGTCATCCAAAGGTATAGTGGATGAAGAATGCACATATTTATGGCCTTTTCCAATGAAGAAATCAATGAAAGTCTTCCGAATCTGGTTTCCAGTCATTGAAGTGTCCATGGCAGTAATTTACCTGGAAAATAAAACAAGAATTTAGGAACCTTATTTCCTTTATATTATAATAGCATAATATATTTCATATTGATACACCATTAGTATCTCTTCAGTTTGAATTAAAAAGAATTATAAATTATTCACATAATTTTGCAAATATTACAAACTAAGATGTGGCGAATGTGTTGTGATCAAGATAAATTTAACAACTGCACATAAAAAGGACAACATACAATTTGAATGTCAAATTCACGCAGGGAATGACCACATACTATATGTGATTAAAAATGGTTTAGAATGTTGATAAGTTTCACCACTTCATAAGCTTTCATTGTCACTTATTACTTTTAGTGCCAATTATAATAAAAAAGGCTGATATAGGGAGCACCCATAACCAACAAGCAAATTATGCGTAGATGTATGAATGTAGAAGCAAGAGAGGTGTGCCAGGATCGCACTAAATGGAAATCCATGATCTTTGCTCTGGGTTACGGGCGGGAGCGCATATTTATTTATTTATTTTATAATAAATGGTGATTTATATGAATATGCAATTAATGCAACCATAAGAATGTTAACATCATATTATTATATACTTAGTCGGTTATAGTTAACAGAAAAAAGTCCGTAAAAAATCCTATTGCCATAATCTTTGAATAAACATATGTTACATAAAGAACAATAATAAGTAGCGATTGACTTATTTAAATAATACTGAAAATTAGGACAAAATAAAAAAAATGTTTTTCGAGTGTAATTGATTGACGACTTGTAATGTAATCTAATATGTAAGATTTGTATTTGTTTATAAAAAATTAATCGAATGTTTTAACATACGCACTTTTCAACAAGTAACCATATGGTAAGTACAAAAAGATGGTTAAATTACATAGAAATTACAATTAGTATTAAGAAAAAATTTGAATCAACATTTACATACATATACATTATGTTCATGAAATAGATCGATTTTATTATACCTGATGCAACAACTAAGTTGAATGACTGCACTGCAAAAAACTAATGACGACAACAGCTCCGTCAACGTCAAGCAAAATTATACGAGCGATACCACCACGCTACGAACCTACTTACGCACAACCTACACTCCAAAGAGCATATAAACCACAGAATACATATACCCTAAAGGGTATGATATAAACTACACTCAAAGAGAATGTCATAACGACTTTAATTAGTTTAATAACCTTCTGGTTGCCTTCGAACAAAAGAGTTATGTCACTTTGGCATAAAATCTCAACCAATATGCAAATATTTAACGTCGTATTTTGATACATATCAAGGAAAAACGATGCTACCAACATAACGTGTTAAATAGCACTATAATATATCCCAATGATGGCACCACTCTTCATCCAGTCACTTTTGGGATTTTTTTAAAAAATAACTTTTTCAATATTATCAATGGTAGTGTTAAAAGAATAGGCAGAAACCGGATCGCACTTTCTATCTCTAATTATTTAAATGCTAATGCATTTATTAAAATTATGCATTACAAAAGAATAGTTACATAGCCTAAATTCCTTCATTTCCTATAGGTAAAAAGAATGGGACTAGTACGTGGAGTGCCCACCGAGTAGTCCCCAGATGAGATAAAAGAAAATATAAGTGTACCAATAAGATGTGGCGAGGTTATTAAAGCTAGAAGATTTCATTTTAAAACCACAATAGAGGGAAAGTCTGTCTCTAAGCCATCACCATCAATATTTATTTGTTACAATTCTCTGGCAGTAGAGTTATAACTTTTCCAACTATACAATGCTACAATTGCTGTCGTTTTGGCCACACCAAAGTACAGTGTAGGTCAAGGCCGCAATTTTACAAATGTGTCCAGAATCCATGTAGTGTAGAAGAAGCGCATATATCATGTTACCTATGCACTGGGAGACATTTGGCACCCAGCTCAAGATCATACGATGTATTAGTATCAAATCCTATCCCTGTATCCTCTCATACTTTAAATAAATTTACAAAGTTCTCCTACTCATCATATTCAAAACTCTTATTCTTATAAGAGTCTCGAATATGATGAGTAGGAGAACTTACGTACGAGAATATGTTACGTGTTTTAGAAATAAATGTTTAAGAAAACATTTATTTTTAAACCACGTAACATTTAGCAACAAAAGCCAGTAACGAAGGCATATGATAAAGCTGCACATGATGCTGTAGTAACAGATCCTCACATTCAGTCCGCAAACGGTCGTGTATTCACCTTGAAAGAAGAACAAACTCTGTCAATTTCAGACTTAATTAATATGTTAATAACTTATTTGCACGCAGACGAAAAATCACCATCATTACCGATATATACTTTCACTATGGCTTGGTACACACAGTTGTTCGTTTGAACTTTTTTCCAGAATAATGACATAAGATTACATAAAAGTATCAAGAAACACAATTTAATATAATAATAACTGTAAAATGTCAAGGCCCGTATATTTTTAAAAAACAGCGTTTTTTATTTGTCTAACAACTCATTACTCGTCTTTATCATAGAGGAACTTTGTATACTTGGACTGTGTGACTGATCACTGATGACTAGTTTACTATCTCTGACAGTTTAGTAGATAATGTAGATATGTGCTGACTGATGACACTGACGCGGCGACATACATGTCATGTTGTCGAGTGCATGAAATGAAAATAAATCTTCTTTCTTATTCATATCTATGAAAACGAACTATAATATTATATTATTTGCTTGTGATGTGAATTACATTGCTATCATTAATTTGTTTCATAAAATATTCAAATATTGAAAGAGATACAAAATTATGTGTTAAAATTTAATTTAAAATGAATTTGAGCCAGTTTTATAAGTCATTTAGTGTTGCGAGACGAATTTGTAATGCTAGGGACCTTTATTCTTCGCAAAATAATTTTAATTTTGCAGTTGTTACTTTAAATGAAAATAAAGAAATTGATGCTTTAGAAAATACATCCGAAGACTTGTCGGCAGTATTTCCGCACTTTCCCAAGTCATTTAATTTAGCAGCCTATATTAATCGTTCTGAAACATTACAAAATTTAGTTCATTTAAACGTGAATCTTAGTAAAATAGAGAAGAAGCCTTTTATTGCTGAAAAAATTCTGAAGTTGAATTTCGAAGAAGATATTAAGAAGAGCCTTATATTTATTAAAGATTTTGTGAATGCAGATGATATAGGTAATTTTATAACAAAAAACGCGTCAATACTTTGTGAAGATATAGAAAACCTTGAAGTGAGAGTGAATTATTTAAGATCAAAGCAATTTAAGCACAACGAAATATGCAGAATAATAACAAAAAATCCTTTTTGGCTAATGTTCAGGTAAAAATTCTGTAATATATTTTAATTGACATAAATTGTGGAATGTTTTACATTTTTTTTACATTGTATTACATTTATCAACATATTAATGATGGGTATAGTATGAAGCCAAACATTTTATGAAAACTAATTTCCACAGTACAATACGGATTGACAGACGCTTGGGATATTATCAAGAAAAGTTTAATTTAAGTGGAAATGAAGTAAGGCTCCTGGCAACAAAACAACCCAGATTAATTACCTATAGCCTTCATCATGTACAGACAAATTCCTTTGTCATAAAAGAAGAAATGGGTTTTGAAGATAATGAGGTTAAACAATTAATATTAAGTAAACCAAAGCTGTGGATGATGAGTAAGTTCTATTTTCATCACTTTCAATATTACAATGTTTATGTTAAGCATAATATACTAGTGACTTTGGATAGAAGTTATTCATCACTTGTTTTTCATGTCTAGTGAAAAACGTATTTCTTTTGAGAATAAATATTGTTAACCAGAATATTACTGGGGCACTCCGTTAGAAGTATTACATTGATTACAATGTATATATACATTGACGGAAATGGATTTAACTATATATTTCCATAGTCCATTTAAGTGTTTTCAAGACAGACTCCATATGGAGTCTCCCGATGTTGAGAGGGACTTAGTAAAAAAGAAATATCCATTTGGCTTATTGGAGTGCAAACATTACATGGTAAAATCATCACTATACATCACTTAGCAAGCAATTTTTTTGCACATAATAAAAGTGGAACCCCACTGATATGGCTGAGAATGAAACTTCTATCAGATAATAAGTACTGCACCTCGATATTGCTATTGCCATTTAGTAAATTTATGTGATGGTAATTTCTGAAATGTACTAAAACAGTACACTGTAGTCTATTTTCAGTGTCTTAGCATTGCCATTTAATGTTTCCATTACTGTTGTATTGATCATCTATTTTATTATTTTGTGGTTATATTATGTGTTATTGTTTGTTTCAGATCAAAAAACATTATTGGAGAGATTTAAGTATGTTCACAATGTAATAAAAATACCACATAAAAGAATTTTACAATATCCACATATTTTATTGTGTAGAAATTTCAAAGTAAAACAAAGGCATACATTTTTAGAGAAATTGGGTAGAGCTCAATACAATCAGAATATTGAAAATTTTGTTCCATTAAATGCTTTAGTTGAAGATTCAGATGTAGAATTTTGTAATAAATATGCAAAATGTCATGTTGATGATTTTAACATGTTTTTGAAAACCATGTAAACTTTTACTATCCAGCTTTACCCAATACAATTTTATTCTGGAAAGCATTAAGGGAGTGGTACAAAAGTGTGTCTAAAATTCCGGCAACAGTAAATACCCCTCCAATTATGGCACAGATGTTAGTAGCAAAGTGGCCAATGGACCTGTGGAAAGATATACATTAATAGATTTTATAAGATCATTAATAAAAGTTATACAATCTTATTTTGAGCACATTTTTTATTATCTATAAAATATATACCCAAAAGTATTTGCTTAGAACCAAAATTAGGATTAGTAAAACAATGAGACAGACTATGTAATTATATTTATAGTATTATGCCTAGGAACAAAGTAGTTTGGTAAAAATGAGAAATAACATACACCTATTCAAATCGCCTAACCTATTCCATCCTATTTATTGTGGTTGATGAAGCTAAATCTTCCCTATCTCTAATAATAATAATATCCCATCTGGGATATAGTTAGATTGAAACATCACATTTCTTGCCTGGGAAATGTCCCATCTGATCCCAAACTAAGCAGAGCTTGTACTATGAAAACCAGAGAACTGATGTACTACTTTGCTTGCGTAAATACATACTTAAATAAATATTTACACCCAGGCTCAAGATAAACCAACATGTACATGCATACAAATGTCTGTCCTGGGTAGGAATCAAACCCACGACCTGCGGTTTGAAAAGCAAGTATCTTACTAATCACCGGTCTTGCGTAGTACAAGTACGAAGTACGAATAGGTGATGGAACTCGATACAGTACGAAAAGAAATGCCACCGAACGCATAGTCTTAATTGGAGAGTCGGACTATTCGTACACTGTATCGAACTTAACTCAAGTGCAACGCTGATATTCATGAACAAGCGCCATATAGTTAATATCAAGAGTAAGCGAGACAGTTGTAGTTGGAATTTTAGTAGCATAGAGAGTGGTAGTGCTTTAGCGGCGTTTTTATACATTGTGGCAATAATACAAAATATCCACTGTCTATGGTGATTTAAAATTTGAGTTAATCTATTAATTGACTTGTACTTTTGTTTTTAAGAAAATCTTTGAGTTTGTAGTATCTCAATTAGCATTTCGGCAAGTGTAACTAAACAGAATATGCGAGCGTCTTATAAGACGACCACTGAAATTTTTTTTCGATCTTAACAATTGTAAACAAGTAATTGACATACTTTGCAATGCAATGTATAGTTTAAAATGTATTTAAAAAAGTGCGCACCCATAATAAGACGCACCGTAGTTATCGGAGTACTAATAAAGTGTACTAGTATAGTATTCGGACTGTACTATTACAGTGCGCACTTTTATGTCAGTCCGTTTAAGCACAAGAGTACAAATCACGCCAAACGTGCCGCCGATCTCTTCTTGCATGATTAAAAGCTATCAAGACTTATAATATAGGTAATCTTTTTATCACAATGGTGATTATCTAACTTGGTGATCCTGATGATTTGTTTATCATTCTTCTATTCCACATGTAGTCCATTTATCGAGAATTTTATAAAATAATTAAGGAATGTATAAAACTAAATACTTCACCTCTCTTTTTCTGTGTATTTCACCATGAGAGGCGATAACTCATAACTGAAAAAAGCTCCTGGCATGCCAGATTCAGAATTAATGTTAGACACTGACTTTTGATGTCTAGTTACTGAAAACTGATTTGTGTGTAGAACAGTTTTGTCTAGCTTTACATACATTGTAGGAACTATTTTTATGTAGTACTGGAACATAACAGCACCTGAAAGAATATATAATAATGGTAACTAATTTTATCTTAATACTTTCAGTAGGACGGATAAATAAGAAAGGATGCGAGCTCGATTTGCAACGTCCCTTAATAAACTTGAACCCTAGAATCGCCGATGGCGTGTTACGGAAGGGCTCAACCTAATTACGTTTAGACGACAAAAAACTTAACTTTATATTATTTAATAGAGTTGGCTCCAGATTAAGCTCGTCAACCTGCTTGTGATTTATCAATGTACATATAGTCTTGGTCCTGATGAAATACCAGATGTACCCTACAAATTCCTCATGCTGGATCTTATACTATCTTAGGTTTGTTACGTTTGACGCCCATTTACACAATTTTTCGTCATTTTATAATATCGCTAGTGAGAATAAACTAAGGATGTTTACAATTTTATGGTATTATCGATACATTGTCCTCAAGGTTATACTACTAATACAAGATCACCGATCAAAGGTATTCAAAAGCAGTGACAACATTCAAACTAGGAGTGGGCGTTATTACACATAGATAGTTGTCAAAACGGTGATCGCGTCTGGGTAAAGTCAACGTTATGGCAATATTTTAAAATTATCTATTTCCAAAACTATCTACTCTATCGCTATGTTCGGCTCACAAAACGCAAACGTACTTGCAAAAAACTTTTAAACAAAAACAAAACCGACTCCAAAAAAATAAATAAATATGCACTCACGCCCGTAACCCAGAGGGGTAGGAATAGATCATGGATTTCCATTTGGCGCGATCCTGGCACATCTCTCTTGCTTCTTCTACATTCATACATCTACGCATACAAGCTCGTCGGTTATGGGTGCTCCTTATATCGCTCTTATTTAGTAAGTCACTAATTAGATTGATATAAGTTCTTCTAGGTCGTCCCCTACCAACACTGCCACTTACTTTTGCAATATAAATTTGTTTCGTTATTCTCTCTTCATTCATCCTTTCCACATGCCCGAACAACCGAAGCATACCTTTCTCAATTCTAGTCACAACATCCACTTTTAAGCCACACTTTTCCCTTATAATGCAATTTTTAATCCTATCATTCAGTATCTCGCCTAACATAATTCTTAAGGATCGCATCTCAACGGCATTAACTCTACTATCATGCTTTTCCTGCCAAACCCAGCTCTCACTTCCATACATTAAAGTGGGGACTAGTACAGCATTGTGTATTGCCAGACGAGCCGACGACGACTTCAAAAAATCTATATTCAAAAACAAGAAATGCACTTAAAAGTATAAAATAATTTTACGCAATTAAACATAAGAATCAATTCTTAATCATATTTATTTTTAGAGACAAACTAATTCATCTGTTCCACTTTTTTCCCCTTTAACGTTAGTTTTAGTCAGTTTCCTTTCTTTCCAATCATTCAATTATTACATTTACCTTAATATGTTTATTTTGACTTAAATAGAAAATTGTTTTATTGTTGAGGACTAATAATCATAATGGGCGATCGACTTTTCGATTAATTTTTTAATTTATTTGGTTGCATTTTTAATCTATGTAAAACGTTGAATGTGACACTAGAATTTCAAACTGTCAACTAAAAAATAAATAGCGAACGATTTTTATTTTTCCTCAGTGAAAAAGAAAATTTAAATAAAATAATGCCGGTGCCAGGGGGAGTCTACCAAAGTCAAGGACCTTCATGTTTTGACAAAATGAAAATGGGTTTCATGATTGGATTTTGTGTTGGTATGGCCAGTGGCGGTTTATTTGGTGGTTTTACAGCTTTGAGGTTAATATGCATTATAAATTACATAAGTCAAGCGTTTGTAAATATGTTATAATACAAAAACGTTTAACGTTTTTTTTTATTCTACAGATATGGAGCGAGAGGAAGAGAATTGGTACATTCCGTTGGAAAAGTAATGCTCCAAGGTGGAGGAACATTTGGAACTTTTATGGCAATTGGAACTGGAATTCGCTGTTAATATGGATGTCTAAGTTTAAAAAAAATGTATATATCGTAATAAAATGTTTCGTAGAATATAATTGATTTTCTTAAAACAATGTCATAGAAAATGGAAGTGGTTTAAGATGTTTCAGGTACAATTAAAAAGGTGATTCCAATGTGGGTACAGGTCTAATTATTACTATACTAATACATATTTAACATGTATTATTGTTTCCCATATGAATCATAATATATAAAAGACAAATATGTTTTGGCATAAATTTGCTCTCACTTCATAGATTAATTTTAAGACTTCAAACATACAATTTACTCTAAAATGCATTTATTACATAAAAATATATTGTAAAGAGTAAACACATGTTTATAATGATGTGCAATGGGTGGGTCTTAAGAATATCAAGTGTGGAACTATATATTGGTATTAAATTTGTTTGGGACTTATTTGGTTATATTATTTAAATATAAAAATAAGCAATGTTTCTAAAATATTTTTAAAAGTTTAATGTTTGGACGTTTTTGGAGATTCATGGAACATAAAATAAATGTGGTATGGATGAAATGGCAACAGGTCATGGGCTTAACCCGCAATCCACATGTTCCCCTTAAAATAAAAATATATAAAATCATTGTAAGACTTGTCATAAATGTATGATCTGAGTGTTTGGCCATTAAAGTAACAGATAAAAAGAGAATGTATGCAGAATGCCAATGTTGTGATGTGAAGTAAAACTACAGTTTTAACAGTGGTAGAGCCTGCAACATAAACATCTGTTGCATGAATGGGCCGTCTCAACCAGTGAAATACCACAACCTCACAGAAGACAGGCGTGAAGTAGAAGTATTTTGCCGTTTGTCTGATGAGTGAGGTGCCTGAGGCCCAACTTCAGTCCTCCTTTTCCTAATAAGGATAGGATGGGAAGAGGGAGGGGATGGATAGAAAACATCTTTTTTCCTGTCTATCCTCTCTGTCCATTAAAATTAGGCAACACGTCTGCAACTTTTGATTTGCTTGTTGCAGATGTCTATAGGTAGCGGTCACTTAACATCAGGTGACTCATTTGCCACCTTCTACAATAAAAAAATAAAAATTTATAAGGTATGAAATAAGTATATTAGGGGAAGCCTGAAATTAGCAGCAGTAATATAAAAGCAATGAGCAAAAGGTTCGCACTATAGGAGGAGGGAGGAACAGTATGTGACAAGGAAAGTTTTAGATATGAATGTGGTAGGATATGTCAGTAGGGGTAGGCCTAAGAAAAGATTGATGGATTGCATGAAAGGTAACATGATTAAGAAGGGTGTGACAACTGACACAATGGAGGATAGATTAATCTTGAAAACAAAAATCTGTTGTGCTGACCCCACATAAAGTGGGAAAAAGGCGGAGAGTGTTTGGGATAGATCAGGAGGCCTTGGATAGAAAGCAAATATTGATATTTTTCTATAACTGTGTATGATGCCTTTTTTGTTTTACTCAATTTGAGCCTTATAATTAATATCTGATTTACAAGTGTGAGATGTAGTCATTTCAATCTTTTAATTTGTTTGGGTTACAAGTGTTCTGTATCCTTGAAATATTACTTTTGTGAACTTTGTTTTAGCTTGTTTTTTTCTAAATTACTATTAATAAAAATTATATTAAAAATTTATTTGCAAATTCTGGTGTTTAATTTTTATGCTAATGAATTTCTTCAATAATTTTTTAAATTGTGACCTGTATTTTTAATTAAAATTTTATTTAAATTACCAAACATTTTTATCATTTTGAGCTGAGATGAAAATCTGTGGTATACATACCTTCTTTGGCTATTCCTTTGATTCCATCTAAAGGGGCAGTATTAGCACTTTTTATATCAGTTCCAAAAGACAGATGTTGTATTATATGTGTGGTATTGAATGCAGATGAGGAATATGGTTGCACATCATGAACATGGACATGATTTATAGTAAAACTTTTCCCAGGAGCTATATGAAAACTTCCACCAACCTACAAATGAATCCAATGTTAATGCAAGTAATGTATAATTCTGTAGCTAATGCCTAATTGGGACGAATACCTTATCAGTGAATTTCATTTGTTTCTAATTTTTGAAATTCAAAACCAATGTTAAACATCCCTTGTATAAGAGTTTCAACCTTGGCTATGCATTTGAGTTGTAACTATTTAGGGTGAATTGTACTGAAAATAATAATTATAGTATTGGAAGTACAGAATAAACAGAATCAATTACTTTTTCTTACCATTCATGATATATCCAAGGGGGGACAAACGAGCAGCTAATACTTAAGTGATCATCGACGCCTACATAAGAACTTGAAAGTTTTTCTTCACAAAGATATGCACAACTAAGTGATTTGCACATATATTTTATCAGACAAAGTATATACCTGAAGACTGGGAATTGTTGATCCATCTATGATAAATATGTATGTACCTCAAAAAATCACTTGAATTACCAGGGCATCCCTTAAATAAAAATAAAAAAAATAAGTTTCAAATACTTACTCTATTAACTTCCATATACCCATATATTTGACAACCTTCTTTCAGAGCTAAATTAGCTTTTTCTAAAGATTCATCATCTTTACATTGTACAATAGTTGCTAAATCTGGTAATGCCCATCTCCTGACTCTGTATGCTTCTTTAACATCTTCACAGGTATTGCAGCACCTGGCAGGTTAAATAAATACATAGGTTTGAAGATGGAAGTCAGAACAATACCAACTGGTTTTAGTATGCGGTGAGTATAATAATTTGTTGACTGAGAAGCAGTGTGTAAAAGCTCATTTCAATAACTTTGCAAACTTATAAATTTTACTGATAAAACTTCAGTCAGTGACTGTTATTGTGATTAACATTGCTTTTTAACTATAAAAACCTATAATTTTAAATTGAGGCTAATGAACATATAATAATGATATAAGTTATTTATTTTATAAGCTCGACTTCACATGAGCAATTCTTGTATATAATATATATAAATATATTTCAGATATCTTGTGAACGGCTGTAACGATTTGGATTAAATTTTGTATTCAGATGCGGAATTGATTTATTTATAATTTTTATTTTGCCATCATTTGGAATAGATTTGTCATCCATTGACAAAAATGCAAAATCTTATTGTAACCTAAATTTCTGTGAAATAAGGCTAGATGTTAATTTCTAATCTAAGAAAAATATACTTTCCGAAAAAACATAGGCTTACGATAACCGAGATGACATTGCAGACAAAAGCTCGGTCAACAGCTAATTTTCTTCACATATAGAAAGTACATGTTATGATTATCAAAATTTATTTATTATTTAACATTTGACTTCTGCTTTGTCTTCACTTCATAGCATTGTGGCAATTTATCAGTGAAAGGACATGCATAAACTACATCTTTTTGTGAAAGAAATTATCCACTCATATTTTTGTATAAATCCAATTTAATAAAATTGTTTTGTATATAGGAAGCCTCCATGCTGCTCCCTTTTATTTTACGTTTTAATTATTTTTATGGTATAAAGAAGTAATATAATAATACAAATCAATGGTTTGTATTATTATTACTTTTTTCTTCTAGTGTATAGTTTTTAGTCTTTAATTCAATCTCAATGTTCATAAAATTAATACATTTAGTGCTTATTTTTCTCAGTGAGACAATGCATGGGAAGCTTTAAGTATTTATAATAAATTAGCTGTTGCCCGCGACTTCGTCCTCGTGGGATCAAATTACCCAGAATAACCGGACAGATAGACAGACAAAAATTTTAAAAATTGTAATTGTAAGTACCGTATATACATCATGTGTACTGGGTATGGGAATTTAATTTTGATATTACATACAGACACTTCAATTTTATTTAACTGTATAAATGAATTTTTTGAAAGCGCGTTTCCAATCAAGAACAACGAAACTAAAACCGATACCCGGATACGATACTAGATTACCCAGAATAACAATTTTATTTATCTGTATAGATTTTACAGCACCACTATTAAATTTTTTATCTTTACTCTTATTTTAAGTTTTTTGCTCTCTTATAAAAATTTGATTTCGCAAACGGTTTAGCCACACAAAGTATTTTCTAAATTCATAGGTGCCTGAATCAATGATAAAAAGCTAATACAAATATTTTTTTTTATTTAAATTAGGCTGTGATCTAGGTGCTCATGAACATGTACATATGTATCTCAAGATAGTGTAGTGCAATTAATGTAGTGTAAGAATGTAGTTTCATTGTTATTGGATCCAGGATATGGCCGCGGAAGGTCTATGCCACCTAACTTTACACAAAAAGCAAAGTATAAATGCAGTTCACACCGATTATTGTGAGATTGTGATACTTTCCTTGATTAAGTAATAATGTTTATTTAATTTCTTTAGGCATCTAGATTACCATTAAATTTTAATTAAAACTTTATTAGCTAATGTTGTCTAGCAATTACATGTTTTATTCTGGCAAAAATCTGCCAAATCAAAATTTTACAAAAGAGTGAAAATCAGGAAGGGATTATAAAGTGGTTACAAAAATACGAGTGGATAATTTCTTATAACAATGTTTTGTATTACCCTGTTGCTTTGTAGACAGTTTTTCCCACAAAAAGATGTAGTTAAAAAGTTTAACATAAGGAATATAGATATTATTCAGGTAAGACAACCCCAAAGACATAATTTTCACAAGTTTTAAATAAGATAAATTTGTGACCAGGGTTACCACCACCACCCACACTACCCACCACAAACAGCCTTATAAATTAGATGCGAATTGTCAGTGTTTGCTCAGGAAACTTTATATTGTTATATTTTGTATGATACCATAAATATAATTGAAGTGAGTAAAAAGAAGAAAATGCTAGATGAGGAAAATAACTTACTGAGAATCATTAAATGCAGCCCCATAACAACTCCCGCATATTACTGTAGCTAATTCGGATGTGTTTTGTTTAACCTAAAGAACAATTAGTAAAAAATATTATATGGTTAACTTTTTATTTAAAGTAAGTGTAGTTGAAAACATTAATTCCAAAACATACTGTTGAAGAAACTGCAATTTCTTCCTTTTTTGGTTCCTCTATAGGATTTCCATCCAAGTCTAATCTTCTTTTGTGAATGTTATGATCCATTTGTAGATGCTGTTCACCGGAAGAATCCATAGCATCCAAAACTAAATCTGAGAATTTTTTTAAATGAGAAGATGTGGATGTAAAATATTTAGATTGTAATATTATTAAGTTTAAGTAAAAAATCCTTTTTTTTTACTTAAACTAAATAATATTATACAAACCAATAACATTACGAACCTTTCTCCCTAGAGAAAGTCTGGGCGACAAAACAGTAAATCTATTCATTAAATTTTTATTAAAAAAAAATGTTATTGGTGAAAATGCAGTACACTCTTTAAAGTAAGCATGTCGTGGATTAAAATGTCATTTTAAATTTAATAGATGTATATGTAAAGTTTATACTTACAACTACATGATATACTTGGCACAATAATATCAAAATTTATTCTTAACTTATGTCCTCTTGACGTATCTACAAATAATTCTTCTGATATATTTGGAGACATATATGTATATAATTCGGACAGAAACAATAAAACCATAATAAATACACCTGCAACGGTAACTGAAACAATTTAAATTTTATTTACTATAACAATAAAGTTAAAAAAACAGACATTTATATATACGAAATATTGTTACTTGTTGCCCCTGTCGCAGTTTTTACTTTAAAGTCTTCTAAAGTTTTTGCGTAGGCATCGAATTGCTTAAATTTATTTATAAGATGCGACGACATTATTAGTTTTTAATTGATAATAATAAACAAATGCAAATTCACGAAACCCTTCATTTGAAAAAAAAACTCACAGCTGACATTTCTACCACCAACACGTCACTTTCTACCACTTACAAAGGCTGCGTTCCACTCAGCGTTCATAACGCCTAAAATGCTTCTTTAGCGGTTCCAGTTGTACTTTATGGTTATGGACATTGTGGTCGCGGCGAAAACGCCAATCTCACAACAACAACACATTGTTATGGCACAAAAAATACCCAATATCCTACAGTTGCTGTATAAGATTTTTTTATTATATTTTAACGTAGATTAATTAAGTACTCCACTATAACTAAATATAAAATTATAATTTTTTAAAATAAATCGAGTTAACCAATAATTACTTAAGGTCATTGTTCACACTTATAAACTGCAACCTAATCTCTTTAAGCCCTTGCTTTATTTTTTCTAACTCGCCATTTGTATTATTTACATCAACGCTCAAAACGCTCCATAGTCTATTCGTAACGCTTAGACTACGTTCCACATGGCGTTTACGACAGTAACGCTAATGACTGTTGTGTATTCAAATGTGTTATCTATGGGCAGAGGAGAGCTGTGATTGCCCCGTGCTGATTGGGTGAACAATTGATGAACATCGGTAAAATAGAAAAGACAAAGAAAATGTAACTAATTAGTGTTTTTTTGATAGTGAATACATAAAAACGACCACGGGTTTCCCGTCCCACCGAGCGTATAGCTCAATAACTGCATACGCTATCTCATTGGTCTTCGCACGTATGATCACATATTATACAGTATAAGTTGCTTCAATGGCTGTCAGTTCCGCAACGGAGGAACGTACTGTAACCATCTCCTTTTTTCCTTATAAAGGTGTAAGAGAAATTAGATATAAAATCGACTTTGAAAATATTTCTAATAAAGAATATATCAGGATGATATTCATAATGATCTTTCTAAAGGTACTTTAATTATTTAGCCAATGATAATTTCTTATGTGATCGTCTAGTTAGGACTATAACACGGAAGTGCTAAAACATACTCTTCCCAAACCAAAGTGTTAAAATCACGTACCTGGCTGGTATAAGAAGTTGGCGTTAAATATAAATATCTTATAATACGAGACTTTCCACTATGCATGTTTCATATTTAGTAATTTTATTTTGTCATGCACCATATTCCATATTAGAACTCAAATATATGTATTTAATTATGACGATAGAACACGTCACACACACAATTTATCATATGAAATTGTCATGCATAATTTTCGCACGAACCCGTATAGTATACAGTCATAGAACATCAATTCATATTAATTGCGTGTAAATTATAATAGTCCATTAAAGAATTATTAATTTCGTATAACATGCCTTTATATCGTCCTCTTATAGCCTTATAAGCCTTACTATGAACTGTTTTCCATATGTCGGTTTCGTCGCTCGAAACGTCCCGACCCCATAGATGTAGAAAGCTGGGTGTGTGTTTTACGCTAGTTATATGATTGTATTTATCATTGTTTAGTGCTAGTTACAGTACGAATACTGCGTACTCTTTTTACAATTTTATGCTAAGCGACAATAGCTGCCCATAAACATCACCAAATTGCAGACGTATCTAACGTTGCAATCCTAATATAGGGTAAGGTAGGAAAAGAAATCGAAACGAGAAGGGGCCGGGAAGATTATTGGGCTTACGGTCACCTTATTCATTGAGTAAAACGCAAAATTAAATATCTATTTCACTACAGTTTTCGATTTGGTCGAGCCTGCGCACTCATGAAACCGCTATTGTCCCTACGTAGCGTACTACTGTTCTGGTGGTAATACAGGGTATACCTGAGTCCAGATAGTACAGTGTATTCGAATTAAACTATAACCGATATTTCCGAAGTGTCGTTGTTGTTTTCAATGGTCTGAAAAACCTATGGACGCCTTTCAAAGCTTCAAAACACACTAACATCTATGCGGTGGAAATGGGCACCCAGGTGGTACCAATTCATTAGTATGACCTTCAACGTCCGAAAAATGTCTACCAATCCTTAAAATGTTGACATAAAAAATTGATAATTTACAATTGTGCTATATTTTTTGAGTAGTCTTACATTATTTGTATTGGGCGATCTTCGTGATTCCAATCTTAATGATTCCAAATAGAGTTTTCATGCAATGGAATTTTTCTTAAGCGTTACAATTATGTTTATAAATACTTAATAGTACAATGGGGAAATAAAAACCGTTTGTTTCCAATGTAACTTTTATTGTCCATACGTTTGTAACAACCTTAATTAATTGACGCATAAAGTTTACCTATATTTGAGAGGTGGTAAGGCGTTTCACTCGTCGTATATGTACGACATCAACTTAAATAACATGAAGCACTAAATAATTATAACAATCGTGTACCTGAAGTTGATGTCGATCGCCATAATTATGTTCACGATAAATTGTATTTATTAACATTAATATTGAGTATTATTTACATGTGTACAGTCTTTTAATTTAACTTAAAGAGATCACTTCTTCGCGCTGAATCCCTCCCCTGTGGGGTCCAAAATCCATGGGTAGTTGTTTGGACATTCCATGCAGGTGAATAGGCGCAGTGTCTCTCCTGGTAACTCTCGAGTGGTTAAAGGACATGCGTTCGGTAAAGAGCAGAAAGGTTGTCCTTTAACATCACATTTATCTTGTTTCCATTCCTGGAAGTCTCGGAGTGAAGACAGTTCTGTCGGATTTTGCATCCATTGAATCACTTGAATCATAGAAGTGAAGTAAACGTCGTTCTTTTCTAACATTTCCTCAATGAATCTAATAAGCTCGTCTCTAAATTCTTTTTTGGATTTTAACCATGAAGCATGGAAGTGGAGTCCGAGAGGAGCACGGTTAGTTGTGTAATGACGGTTGAAGTTTTGACGGAGGAGACGGCCAAACTGTTCACCTGTTTGGATGTTAGAACAAGAATCGACCACATGACAACCGGGCAAGGATTCATCGAAAGTAGGATCGTCTCTTCTGTCCAATTCGTTCATGACCATTTCCCAAACCGGGTGGCTTCTTGACGGACAGTTGTGAGCGTTGCCATTGCACTTGTGAGGCATTCGGAAATACAAGGTGTAGGGCCAAATTGGAACACGACCAAGAGGAGCGGTAATTGAAGCATCATAGACGAAGTATTGATCGGCCATCATTTCAAATTGCTTGTTTCCACCGACACGTAAGTATGGTGCACGAACACCAATAATTGAGGCGTCCGTTATGTTAGCAAAACGTTCAGCGATTAAACGAGCGCCTGCCATTTCAGCGAGCCAGTCGTCGTAGCTTCCACCCGACCAGTAGAGAGGGTCGTCCTTGTGAGTTATTGAGAAAACTGCGATTTCGTGACCCTTGCGGTGCAATTCTTGAACTGCAGCGTAGTTGGTGTATTTGTGGGAGATAAAGAAGGTACCACGAATTTGGCATCCGTTAGGGTTGTGACGGTTTCCGTTGAAAACTTGCTCATAAAGGTCAATGTTATCAACGTTGACAGCACCGTTGAAGGTGATCGTTATCATCTGAGGTACTTGATTAGGTTCGATTCCTCCTGGGATCCGGGTACCGTCAGCAGAGCAGAAGCAGTCTGGGAGTGTACACTGGTTAGTGTCGCAGTCGGGTGCTCTGTTCGGGTCCACGTCGACGGCTGTAAAATATTTGTAAAATTTTAATAATTATAAAAAATATTATCTTACTGATTTTTCTGCATGGAAATCATGTTATATTTTGTTAAACGTGTAATAAAACTCACTGCAAGCATTTTCGTCTGACTCATCCTTGCAGTCGGGTTTTCCGTTACAGAACAACGCTTTCTCGATACAATCGCCATTTCCACAAGCGAGATTTCCTTCAGGACAAATAGGTTCATCCGTCTTCAGTATAGGGAGGATCTTTCTTGGTTCTGCAAAACATGAAGTATAATAAGTAAATTTGTAAATAATGGTAGAAAGTCCTAACTAGCTTAACATTGTAAACGAAGACTACGCAGGTCTTAAACGTTACCTACGCCTTTAGATTCGTCTGTGTAATTTTGCTTCTATGTAGAAGTGTTGAAAGGGGTTCATTGTAGGAAAAAGAATGAAAAGATACAGCGAAGCGTGACAAGATGACCGAGTTAAATTCACAGAAAAATTAATAGAAAGAGTATGTGGAAGAAGTACTTAGCTGATACGTATTTAAAAAGTATAGCCAAGTTCCATGTTGTTGATTAGTTACAGGAGAAATCTTATATATTACTTTATGGAAAGAAATGATAATGACCAGTGCGCAGAAAGATACTGATAATCGTATGTGATGGGCAACTAGTTACTGCAAACATGATAGAAATACATTCACAAACTATGATACATTATTCATCGATAATGGATAAATATTAAATATACTTATTAAGATTAAATTATAATTCACAGCGACAACTTATTCCTAATAATGTTAAATGCATTATTTATTACATGTTTAAACATTCCGTGAAAAGGTTACAGACACTTACTTGATAATTCCCTTGCATTTATTATGTATGTGTTTTCAGCAACCTTTGCCACGGAAACATATTATATACTAATGGTTCTAAGAAAAGAAAAGATGATATCAATGTAAGCTTAACTTCTTTGGCATGTTATTGTAGTTAGTTCTAGAAGCTGTGTATTTACATATGATTTTAGATCAAACTTTACCCTTTTCTATTATATATACAATTCTATGTGTTACTTATACCTCACTGAAATATAGAAAGTTAGTAGTGACAAAACCAAGTGCTGAATATGTGCTAAGTGAAGTTAAGTGAAGCGTTGGCATACGACAGCGTTTAGAAAGTATCGATAGAAGTATTAAATTTGTAGGTTAATGAAAGAGAGTTCTTTTCAGTGTTTGTATGTGCATTGTGTAGAGACTGTTTGTTGTTGTTATGAAGTTTTATTTATAGCGCCTGTCATTCCCTCCACTTGCTCCCTCAAGTGGAACAAGTTACATTAACATATCTTCATTTAATATTTACAACTCACCTATTTTCTTGGGATTAATAGTGACAATATTGCTTTTTAGCATTAATATATTCAATTTATTTTTAGTGTACCAATTAAATAGTTTAACAATTGTAAATTGATGGGTACATAACGACTTGTTTATTAGTCATTACATCAGTAATTGTCTATGTATAAAGTGAATGAAGAAATGTTAATGCGGAAGTGGCGAGTCGGTCCTATCGCGGGCCGCTCCCTCGATACGGGGCCTCATGCAATACACCAAATCTACAGTGCGACGCGGCCCCTTCACCCAAGCCCGGTTGCTCGCTACTCGCGAATAGCTTCTTTATCGGAACTTACTCTCGACTTTGTCACAGTTGGTCACTTTACCCTTCCAATCGCAGGTTTGTTTATCGAGATCGAAAGCCAGGCCGGACGGGCAAGTGATCTGTTTAAGACCTGACCTAGTGCACCTGCGTTAATAAGAAATGACACATTAAATTTAATATAAAGTAAAAGGAAGCGGACGTACTCGAGGCTAACTCGTGGTTTCCAGATCGGAAGCTAGCCCTTCGCACGACCACTTCCTCGATCATGTACAACTTACTTTCTAGTTTATCGCAATTCTTAACATGTGATTTCCAATCACAGGTCTGGCGGTCGATATCGAAGGCTAGGCCGATAGGACACCGCACTGAAGCGAGTCTCGTGACGCCATTTTCAGCACCTTTGTCGCACCTGTACACAGCCATATCTTCAGCTCAAAGTAATACGATTATAATGTTACCTGCTATAACATTTGAATACAATGATCGTTTTGATAAATCGAATGATGATATCGTACTCTTCATGGAAATATAAAAGTTATTGAATTTCATAATCATTTAATTGTCTTGTGATCGCTATGAAAAACTTTTATATGAAAAATGATAATACAGAATAAGCAATGACATACAAATTATGTTTTGATCATTCGTATAATGCTACGGCTAACGGTGAGTTGGTAATTTAGTGTCGGTCAACATGGACAAAGTTCAAACATAAATATCGCTTGATGTCTCCCACCACCAGAAATGAATATCAAGTTATGTAAAGACCTGTTTACTAGCAAAGTGACGGGTCGAGTCGATGAGCAGCACGAAGGCGTCGTACAAGTAGGTAGGTAGGTACTCAACACAAAATATGTACTCTGCGCGGCGAACGTACGTGTTATTTTTTTTAAAGAATCTTAATATTTCCCAGTTATAAACTGCTCTATACCTAATATAATCTAATCATTTATTACAGTTATATGATTTGCTAAGAATTAAAAACCAAACAAATTTTAAAGGTCAATATTTGAATAATCGATAAAAAGACTAAGAACTGTTGTTAAGTCGAGACAATGATATGTTAGTTAAGTGTACGTATATAAATGCACGTTCAAAGTATTAAATTTTGCAGCTATTTTATTGTTCCTTTCTATTCCTTTCAATATATTCTTAGTGATTTGAATGTAACCTAGAACTTTGTAAAAATGTATAAATTAATACCTAAAATACATATATATGTATATTACGTACTGTTTTTCGTAAATCGTTATAAAAAAATCATTTGAATGCTTGTAAGAAAGATTTCAATACAAGTTAATAAAATGAAGCCACGATTTTGCCTTGTTCGATCAGTCAAAGACCAGACATGACTAATATTCAAGGCACGATATAGACTGTGGACTGTTCCGTTCACTGGCTTGAATATCAAGTTCTTGCATACAAAGCGATATGCATTGTTGGCACCTATAAATAAATTAAAGATTAGACAACGGCATTTGACTTTGCTACTAGAGCAGTATTTACCAATCGTTGTCTGCATTTTAACGAAGTATGAAATGATATAGTTTGTGTTCGAATGGCAATGTAATTTTGTAATTTTTTTTCTTACCAATTTGTATATTTAAATCTTACCTGACGACATCGCGGCAATCACCCTCGGTGGTGAGCCGGAAGTATTCATCGGCAGGGCGACCATCGCATAGCTGTTCGGGAGTTAGATCATCATTGCCGGCGTCTTCGTCTTGCCGCTTCACACGGGCCTCACCACTCGCTGCAACAACAATGGACTTTTAAAATCTGTTGCGTGAGAATGCAAGACCTCTTGCCTGTGAATTCATGCGAAATTTTTACGTTGTTACAAAAACTGCATCGCCTGTCTTGGGTAATAAAGCATATATTAGCGACTGAACACGCTTATTGGGTAACTTCGTCTAACGTAAGCGTCAATTAGCACACGCGGCTGCCTGAATATAGTACCGCTTCGTGTCGGTGTCAAAAAACTCTCAATTCGGTGTTTGTGTTGAACGTTAACTATGTTGTCAGAGCTTCACGAATTTCACTTCTAGACGTTTATGTCATGGATTGTTAGTTCAATATAAAAGTAAATAACAATTGACTGGAATGTTTTTTTTATAGAAACAAAGTCTTCATGTTTATCTTAAACCACTCTTACTCACTTAAAACGAGTAGAGTCAAGTGGAATTTTATTTAATTGGTATATTTTGCGACTGAGTCGATGACGGCATTGAAAGTTAAACGTTAAAAGAAATCGAGGTCAGCGCCGGCCACGTAAGTAACCGGTGTTATTTCTTTGGCGCTTGTAACTCGTATTTGTAAGACAAGTACTGATTCATACAAAGGCTTTCTAATTAAAATAAACCATAATTCACTGTATACTTCTTTACTTACATATAACAACATTACAAATTTAATAATTATTTCATTATATAAGATTAAGATGCGTTAATAATAAAAAGTACTTAGATTTTAACTTAAAAAAACTTTGGACTTTTCGTTTCCTAAAAGAAGTAGAAGATTTTTAAATAACGGTAGTAATTATTTATGTAACGGCAATTTTTTTTATTCTTGACAATGTAGAAATTAAAATAAATAAAAATATTTTTCAATAAAATAAAAATGCCTACAAATATTTAAGTGTTTTTAGACGACATAAAAAGGAGGAATGGTTGGTACTTACCGGAATAGGCGAATAATAAAAGACCGAGACATAAGTACGCGCGTCGAGCCATGGTGCTCGGTAAGGACTGGCCGCTGCGTCGCGCTCCACAAGAAAGTGCAAGAGGTGTCTGCTGCCCCTCTTCACCTATTTATATAAGCGGCCGAGTGTTCGACGCCAGAACGACGAGAATACACCCGTCTTATGCGCACTAAACCTCCCGCACGTATAAATCATTACACCACCGACGCAGCTTTTAATAAGCACATGGTGACGTTACTGGAACCGATGTAGGGATTTAATTTTATATAAATATGCTTTTAAATAATCATAGTTCAGAAATACTTTTTTTTCTTACTTATTTAATACTTCATTCAAGTCAAATTCTCAAAAATTCTTCATTCTACATATTTTTATCAAATACTTTTCCCTTATATGCATTTGTTTTATAATCAGTGTTTTATAATCTATTTGTCGTGTACGTTCATTTAAAGCAGTGATACCCAAAGTGGTCTATATCGACCCCTAGGGGTCTATGACGACCTACAAGGGGTCTACGTCAGCGAAAAAAAATTTGAGGGTCCATGAAATGAAAATGGGGGTCCACACGATAGTGGATCTCAAGACATACACTGATAGTACCTATTTACTTACATCATACTATCTTATAATATCAAAACATATACTTTATTTATAAAAGTACCTATGAAGTAAAAAAATATTATATATATTTATAAAATTTATTATTAAAGCATCAGGTTCATCCTTCTCACTAAAAATATTGACTTATTGCTTATGTTATTTTATTTATAGTTTATTTAATGTTACGTATATTTTACATAACAGATACAACATATTATTTTGAGTAGTTTTAATTTAAATTCAATTAATTTGTAATTAAAATTTACAGGAAGTCAATATCAGGTAAGTAGGGGGTCTATCCAACACGGAAAAACATGGCAAGGGGTCTACGACACAAAAAAGTTTGGAGAACTCTGATTTAAAGGAAAAGGCAATAAATGTTTCAATATTTGTTGTATTTAACTTTAAGTGATACAAATATACTAAATCCGTTTGAAGCACAAATTTATAATGAAAAGATGTGTTGAAATTTTTTTAATGAATTTATACAGCTAATGTGTTTCTGTAGTTCAACTTCAGTTCAATTTTTTATATAATATATTTACCTAAGTGTATAAAAATGATTATAGTTCCGAAGTCGTTGAAGTCTTTTATATTGTTCTTTACAATTGAGTTGTTTAACAAACATATTACTGTACTATTCAGTTACATACTGATACTCATTATTAGTTGACATATAATTAATATTTTAATGAAATTTGTGATTTAACTTTATTAAAAGCAAAAATAATGTACAAAATCCCTATTCTTTATTCGATCTTTTTAATATTAATAAATTTTAATTTTAAATAATAATAGAGTAAATTAGACTGTATTATTTTTGCATTGATAGTAATATTTTTAAAATTGATTATTAATGAATTTAAAAATATGTAATAATGAATACGTTAATCATCAGGTCCCCAAGGCAAGGTATAATACCTTAAGGAACGGTATAAGAACACAAGTTTTAAAGCACATATCTCTCTTCCAAATCTCTCTATCATACCTAAATTTACACCGTTCTTACACATGTCCTCTTTCACACAATCCACCGACAATTTATTCGGTCTTCCTCTACTCTTGTAATCATCTATGTTCATTCTCATTACCTTCTTCGTTATGTGTTATTTATCCTTTGTCGATATAACATGCCTATACCACACGAGCCTCTTTAACAAATTTAAAAGCATACGGATCCTTATTTATTACATTTGTTACAAAAATATCAATGCCCCATTGCCTTAAATACGTTGAAT
>JWHW01032076.1:49610-61531 GCA_000931545.1 Papilio glaucus | reverse complement strand
GCTACTAACGTGAATGCTATAAGTGAGTAGGTATATTTAAACTTGATTTAGTCTTAAATAATTTACCAAGAGAATAAACCAGATGGATGATTAACACGAAGGCTGTTTTACAAATTTAGTAACATTACGTGGAATGCGCTTTGACTACTAGCTGTACTTGACTTAATGTATTAAGTTATACATTTGTTATTCAAACTGTTGTCACGTTACTACATAATTTTAGCGGATGTCGAATAGCAATCGCGCGCTAGTGTTTACCCCACTTTAGTTATATTTATACAGCAGTAAACAATTTATTTTATAATTATTTTACAGTTCATAACACTCACGACAGGATTTTCATCAATTTATGTGTTGTAAACTTTTCCATAGCAATAGTCCTTATCCTATTTAACTTCAAATTAGGACTTTTCAAAATAGAATTCGGCTTCTTAAAAAGCAAAATCGGACATAAGAATAACATAAAAATGAGGCCACAACCACGTTTAAAGTCATGCCAATGGTGCCAATTAAAAAAATATATGTTCACGTGATATCCCTGGCTTTCTAGAAGTGTTGGATTTGATATGTAAAAGTCCGAATTTGATTTTCAGAAGTCCGAAGTTGAAGTTACAAACATATACATGTTTGTACTTCATACGAAGAATTACGCAACTTATCTTCGTGGAAGACTGATGGTACGAATTCAGGTTTTTCTTCATAATTTAGGTAGTCTAGTGATTTACACTTTCGCGAGATGTGTTATACGTTGCGTAATGTTTCCGAAGATTTAACATTTAAGCTATCGATTGCTAGTTTCTTAGCAATATGCAGCCGTTACGTGCATATTCGACCCGGATACTTGACCTACTTGTTCATCTGTACAGACGTTATTCACCGTATCGTATGTCAGATTCTACGACCTTATTTTTTATTCAAAATAGGTTCGCGAGAAAAAAATTAATATTCAATTAAAATTCTACCTCATTGACCTTTATCAAATTATAAAATTAATGATAGTTAAAACTAAAACAGGTATTTCTTTTTAATTATGAATCTGCCCGATATTCTTCAGCGGTTGCTAGTAGGAATAATAAATTGATAATAAACATAGATTTGATTATTAATACGATTGCTCCTATTCTTGTTATATTCAGTCATGACATTTCGTTTAATGTCATGAAATGCTTGGATTATTATTTTTTGCAATTCTGTTTCGAAAAATGTGGATGAAGAAATTGTTTAGATTAGCAAATCAATGAATCACATTTATCGTCAATGAATAGGTCTTTAGATAATGTATAATGGTATTGAGATGCGCTGAGGAAAACAGCCGCGTCGAGTATAGTAGGTTCTCGCGACAACGTGCCGGCGGCGCGGCCGAGTAGGCGCGCAACAGTCAAGGATCCTTCAAGATATTTCCTTTCACTTGCGACAATGCCTATACCTATAGCCAGATCGATAGTATCGTTGTGTTTCTGTGTGCTTCTCGATAATGTAAGTTCAAGTGACTACGTTATGTATATGTAAAAGGCCAGCCGCATTCGTAATGGAGGTGTAAAAACGTTAGATTTTAATCTAAAAGCTTTTATATTTAAACATCACAAATGAGTAGTAATGATAAAAAATATAAGAAATTTTATCAAGACGCTCCATTTATTTCGTCATTATTCTTAAAATACATCTATGTTTTATTGGACAGTCATCTCTCTAACCAGGAGCCCTTGAAGCCTTGAACATATAAAATACTCACTAGCATTTTTTGTAATTCTTCGTTTTATCTTACCGTGTTAACCTCAACTTGACATTATAGTCAAGTCCTTTCTAACGTTTAGTACACCTATTGACGGTATGTCGTTTATACAGGCGTTTGGAACAAAATGCAGCGCAGCATCGCATTAGCTCTGGTCGCCTTGAGACATAAACTAAGAACTTGATGGATGAATGACGAGTGTCTCTACCGAGACAACAATTCCCGTACCGTCACTTCCCGTTGTGCTATCTATCACACTTATTGCCCCGCTAGTCTCTTGGGTTCACTGTTGAATACTTGGTACTGCTATTCATAGTTAACCTATCGTAAATATTATAATTACAACATGATTTAGAGTCTTATTGTCCGAGTCAGACTCAACTTATTCAATTGTATTATTTCAATTGTATATGTACATTGAGGCAAAAAATATAGTTAACAAAAGCGTTATAAAGGATTGGGTTTTGCTACATTATTGTGTAATAAAGTTTCTGTAATAACATATTTCTTTTTCAGAATACTACTACTACAATCCATGGCAATATACAGGCGACACCACATCCAGGCGAAATACCTTAAATATTATAGATAGGAAGTTTACTTTATTTACATTTAAAAAGGATTTCATCTAAATTCAAAGATTTTAAACAATTTCTTCTTTAAACGCGAAAGAGAAATGTGAAATAAAAAAATGTATTTTACAAAAAAGGTCAAAAGGTTAAGCTCAAGAGTAATGATTTTTTCCATATAACAAAGCATGTCAGATAAAAGGAAGATATGACATTTAACATTTCATGTTCACAAATTACATTGAACTGAACCTTATTATATACCACATTTTTCCCGAAAATTAGTTTTGATTGTGTTAACTTATCAGTGATTTAATGTTAACTGATTTTTGTTATTAAATTACATTAAAACTTAATTAATTTATCGAATGCTCAAAAAGTAATCGCTCTGCAGCACACGAATTTCAACTCTTTGAATAATTTGATGGTCTTCCTTTTTAGCTAACATGAAATATTTTTTTCTTAGAAAGAAAAATCACTTTCCATCGGTATTATAAAAACTAATCATCATTCACATTATTGCGGGTTCGATTCTCCGCTCAGGCAGGCGGATAGTATTAAGAGCTTAAGCTTAAACAGATTAGAAGAAAACCATAAGTAAATATTTTCTATGTCCGATTGTCTTCTTTGCGTAAGCATTTACATAAAAATACTGCTAGGCAATAATATAGTGTAGTGTAATTATGATTCGTGCAGAAATTATATTGGTATTCAATGAATATACATTTTGATTAGCTAATGTTATATTGAGTGTTAACACAAGTACCTATTGTCAGTTACGTAACGCATCTGTCCATTATATCTTATTATCAACTCCACAGAGCTCTGGGTCCGTGGACCGCGACGCCGCAGGACTTTCACTGCTTTCTCTGTTATACGCGGTATTCTGAACTTTTATGCGCCTCTATGTATGTACCTAATGACTTCAATATACATACAATATACGAAACCTCTAGCTCTCTCTTTATCTCTAAGCTGCTAACAATACAATTGATTATCGTTGTCTTTATTGTTACATCCATTTACACTGAATATTACAAAACCGTTTGGAAAGTTTGTCGGGGCTTTAATATGCAGATGCGTAATTGGAAGTGATGATGTGCAACGAAACACCTACAATACATGCCGGCGCGTTGGTGTCTGCCCACAGCTATTGTTCATGTATCGCCGAATACAGCTGCAGTGATAATCATTTTCATTGCTGGTGCCAATCATTTTACTTTAAAGATATATCGCAACTAGATATACTAATAACATACGTGGCCTAAGTCTAAATGACTAAAGACTTTGTTTGTGTTGCATACAAACGACACATTATCGAGAGGCGGTTGAGCAACTTTTTATAGGCTAAACAAAGGCGATCGTGTTTTTGTATCAACAGAATTTTCTGCTTTTTTGTATTTAATTAATTAATATTTGTGGCGTACATATACTAAGAAAGACTTATTATTTATGTATCTCTCTCGGCAAATTTTTCAATGGAAGCAAGTTAATTTAATTTTCATTGAACTCAGTATATATAAACAAATTATCTCATTCTTGAAGTATGCCTATAATTTTCAATTTATGAATGCTTACTTACATAAACAATCCACTTGAATGGGTTCTATTTTAAACAGATACCAAACACACAAACAGCTTATGGTCAGTTTACTACAAGACAAATTAACACGATTATAGAATTATTTTAAATCTTGTGATTAGTCAAGAGGTAGATGTGTTTGAATTTGTACGATTAGTCGTGCTTACATGTGAACTGCGTTGTGAGAAATTCAATATAGAGTTCGTTGCGCTGAAAAATATTATAAATATGTACGATTTATATGCGTTGTTCATATTAAAAGTGTAAACAGTATTACCGTAGTATTGACATTGTTCAAAAACACATTTTTGCATGAAACATAAGATTTATTATTGACGTTCTCGATTTAGTTGAATATAAATTTACAATTTATTTCTGATCTTGAATTTTTAATAACATCTTTCTAAAAATGTATGTTTATTTACTAGTTTGTGTAGTTTCTTTATTATATGGTCACAAAATTATAGTAGAGTCTGGCTAATGTAAGTTGATACTGAAAAAGCGCGGTACATTAAAAAAGCAGTAATGTAAGCCCAAACTTAAAATAATACTTAGAAACTTAAATTCACCCCGCTTTTTCAGTGTCAACTTTCATTAGCCAGACTTAAGTTTTGAATGGGGGTTTTGAAAATAAAATCAGGTTCAATTTTTATATTTTTTACTTTTTATTTTATCCAACAGACTTACAGTACAAAAATCACGTAAAGTATTAAACAGACCTATTAAATATTCATGTGAGTTTATATTACATTTATTTAAGGTAGGTACTTAGACTACAGATGGGCTACTGGTGTACCGGAAGTAAGTTATCATTGCATCGTCACGTATCCTTATACAGTCGAATACTTCTGAGAACAGTACAGTTTTGTTACTTTCAAGTACGAATGTATCCGTGTAACCCCTCCATTGCAATTACATTATAACTAATTTGGAGCGCGCTCGGCGCGAGATCGCTACGCTTAGTAGTGTCCGTCGCCCGTTGGGTCGTTGAGCCAGGGGTAGTTGACGGGGCACCTCACGCACGTCTGCAGGTTTATGGTCTCTCCGGGAACCTCCTTTGATATAAGCTTGCAGGAATGGGGCACCCAGCAAGCGGGAATGCCTTCTACCGCGCACTTTTCCCTCCACGGCTCGAAGTTCTTAGCTTCGGTGATAGTGCGCGGGTTCTGGATCCATTGGATGACTTGGGTCATCGTAACAAAGTACACGTCGTTGTGACTTTGAAGAATTTCATCGATCCAGTACAAGAACGCTTCTAAGAATTCGGGGTTATTTTTCAACCAGGCAGCGTGGAAGTACAGACCCAACGGGGCTCTGTTTTGGTCGTAATGTCTGTCGAAGTTGTGATTGAGGAAGTTGTAAAATTGATCTCCGGTAAGAATGTTGGAGCAAGAGTCGACCATGGCGCAGCCGGGCAGATACTCGTCGTTGCTGGGGTCTTCACGGCGATCGAGTTCGTTCATTACCATTTCCCACACGGCATGACTTCTGGTTGGACAGCTTTGCAAATTACCGTGGCAACGATGCGGCATGCGGAAATACATAGTATAAGGCCACAGCGGAGGGTTAGAGAGTGGCGCGGTAATGGTACTGTCATATAGGAAGGCTTGTTCTTCCATCATGGTGAACTGGTTGTTGCCGCCGACGCGCAGGTATGGCGCTCGCACGCCTACAACGCTGTTGTCTGTAATGTTTGCGTACTTCTCGATGATGACGCGCATACCGGCCATTTCCTTGCCCCAGTCATCGACGGAAGCGTTGCTCCAGAAGCGTTCATCGTCATTATGTCTAAGAAAAAATCACTTTTTAGTACAAAAGATATGTATAAATGTTTTAATTAGTTTTTTTTATGAGACATATATTCTTTGGTACTTCTTATTTAATGTCGTTACGCTTAATAGCTAAAATTACAAATTTGAAATAGTAAATTTGGTAATAAAATAAAAATGTCTTACGTGATGGAGTGGACTGCAATTTCGTGTCCCTTTCTATGGGTTTCATGTATAGCTGAGTAGTTGGAATATTTGTGAGAGACAAAGAACGTAGCTTTGATGTCACATCCGTTGGGGTTTTTACGTTTTCCATTAAATATTTCTTTGTAGAGCTCGATGTTGTTATTGTTGATGGCGTCATCAAAAGTAATGGTAATCATTTGTGGGACATCTTTAGGGGGAAGGTCTCCAGGGACAACTGTTCCATCTTCAGAACAGAAGCAGTCTGGCAACACACACTGTGACGGATCACATGGCGGGGCCCTGTTTGGATCGTTGTCAATATCTAGAACAAATGGATATCCAATCAATACAATAGTCCATTGAATCTTTACATTTACAAAAAAAAAAAGATATCGCAAAGCAAACTAGTTTGTAATTATGATTTAACACTGTGAATTGAACTAGTGCCCTAGAAATATAAAAGGTTGCAAAAGCGGCAAGGATTACACAAGCCGTTTTAGGTTTGCATAATATGAACCTAGTTAGGGGCTACGCTATCTGTTACTTACGTGTCTGAGGTCATCGCAAATTGTCATTACGAGGCAATATTGAAACCGGTGCGTATCTATGTACAGTGGTATATAGCCTTAAGAAAATTCTGAACTAGAAATGATACTTTCACTTATTAAAATACTAAGCAGCTTCCATGTTTATGATTATTAAGTTTAACTTTGTATTTGGTCAAAAGTATTAGTACAAATAAATAACCTTTTATGTTTTTTAAGCCAATTGCAGTGCGAAGAGATGGAGATCGCTATTCGCTCTTCATCGAGTCTATTATATCCTAAGTATGATTATATTAAAGGTTAAACGTACTCTAAAATTAATATGCGTCATTTTAAAAATATTTAATAATTTGAGACAAGTAGCGCTCGAAACCCAATTTTTGAAACCGCGGAAGTAAAATAATAGAATCCAGTCAGTGTTATTTGCGTATAAAATGTTTGTACCGACAGTAATTTAAAGTTCACTTGTTTTATTTGCAAAACAAACCTCTCGCTCTGTGAGTTAAAGAGATTGTTCAGTTCTTCGGTTACCTTGTGCGGAAAAGAATTAATGAATGCGGCATATCGTACCAAACTTTAAAACTAATTTTCTTTGCTTTATAGGTACTACAAAAACGTTCAAGTGAAAAAGTGAAGCTCTACTTTTACATTTTGCACTCTACTCGTTTTATGATCACGTTCACAATTACTATTCAATGTGAAGCAGTGACAAGTAAATGGACGCGATGCACACTGACTATGCATTGTACTGTATATCCTTGAATATTCTTAATACTTGCAATATTCAATATAATGTATGAAATGTAGTATTTAAGAATAGTTAATTTAATTACATTCTGACTCCAACACTAAATGTTAAAATATTCAATGAGTTGTAAATAAAATAAGCAACCTATTTGCTTAAGGTGGATTTCGATATAGCTTTGAGAATTAATCTTTTTTTAGGCCGAATTTCAGGTGAGACATTCGTCACAAAAGCTAAGAAATGTATGCGTATTTTTGATCGTTCAAGTTCAGTAATGTTATTTACTTTAGGTTTATATTTATAAACGTTTTTGGAAGAAAGATATGTTTGAAAGTATCATATTTATTAATGACATATTTATGAATAAGTAAAAACAAATGTAACTTACCGCAAGAGTTTTCGTCGGATCCATCAGCGCAGTCCTTTTCGCCGTTACAGAATAGTCCTCGTTCAATGCAGGTGGAATCGCCGCAAGCTAATAAGCCGTCTTGACACAACGGCTCTTCTGTGTACAGAAGCGGCTTAACCTTGCGCTCCTTGTTCTTTATTTTGCAGTTCTTTACTGCATCTTTCCAATCACAAGTCTGTTTTTCAATGTCGAAGAATAAACCAGCCGGACAACGGATAGCTTGGATACCCTATTTATTTGGAGAAAAAGAATTATTGGTTAGATTTATTACAATAATACTGATAATAGTTCTAAAATTACAAAATAATTGGCTTATATTAAGAAACCCGTATAAATTTATTAAGATGTACAGAGTGACGCTTCAAACAGATATACGAATGTATGTACATCTGAATGTATGTAAATGAGAATAGTTTACGCGACATGACAAAAATATTTATAGTGAATTAAGTCTAAGTACCTAATGTAAAAATTCTGTTCAAAATAAACTGTAGACCCAGGTAATTTTAACTCGATTTTAATGTGTGTAAGGAATGTTACTTTTTATAAAACAATATTTTATATATGAAATAGTCAAAGCATGAAAGTAATAATAGCTTATAACACCGACCGAGGCGGTGCACTGGATGACGTCGCGACAGTTGTCGCCGTCACCGGCTATTAGCCGGAACCACTCGCCGGCGTCCTTGTCCTTGCATAGCTCTTGCTCCAGGCTTTCATCTTTCTTGGGCGCGTCGTCAGCCTGCCGCCGCCATCGATGCCCATCGGCAACCGCTACGCAAGCAAACAACATTATTAACTCAATGTTTATTTAAGTGGAAGTACCGGTTAAGGCGAATTAATAAAATACCGGAAGTTACGGACTCTACCTGTTCCTCGTTGCCTACTTCCTGATAAAGTACAGCTTTCAAAGTAAATGCAAGAATTATCATATATTTAATTAATAGTTGATAATTAAATATTTGTCGACGTTTTTTTTATCATTAGAACTAAAATGTCACTTGCGAGTTATAATGTCAAAGGTAAAGTGAGCGCACGTGACATTTGACTCGGGTCTAAATGTCAGCGCTTAAGCAAGCAACAAGGACAACTCTTTCTAAGTTCTTCTGACTATACCAAATTGTTTCATTATGCATGGTATTTGATGCTCTGTGCGGATAGCTCTGACGAAATTATTTTAATTCGAAAAGGTCACGGAATTGTTGTTTTCCTTGACCGCCAGGTATGAATCAGGAAATGTCAACGATATGCCTATTGCATACATTATGTTACGATTATTATTGAACTTGTTCTAAATTATTTAGTTTTTCTTTTTATAAATGAGTCTAGTTTTGCATAAAAAATAGAAACCAGACATAAAGAGCGCTTATTGTTTCATAGTTTGTGCGCGTATGATTTTTTGCATTATTTTTTACATTTGAACAAGTAGATGCCATTGGGTAATATTTACCCAGTTTTGGTAGTAATAAGAAATGAATGCGGGCTGGGTGCGTGAGCGTGGAGCACGTAACATGAGGAAACCGAGGTATCGCAATATTATCTAACTATGCTAGAGTGCTCTGCAGCCGCCGTAGCAATCTCCCCTCATATGAATCAACATGTTGCATGTTCAATACACATTATGTTTCCACTGACAACACACTGCTAAACGATATTGCATGTAGATTATTAAAGAAGCAATTCATTGCAATTTCGTACCGATAAATAGAAAACCAATATTATAATTAAAATAGTGTAGGTTATGTAAATATTTCAATGTTGACAAAAAATATTCTTAAGATTTGAACTCTATGTGTGTCCTGCTTCTAGCTATTTGCGGTAATTGTTTAAATGATTATATGATAAAAGCGAGACAACCTATATGTTATAGGTATGCTATAAAAATGTGCAGCGACTCAGACAACCTTGCGTCAGATACGCACAACCAATACTAAGTATCGAATTCCTACAGCTTGAGTTTCGCTGGTGACTTAACGACATGACTATGTTACAATGAATTACTAATTTCAAAAAATTTCAAGTTTATTACTAAGCTTTGTCTTCTTTTTTTGATTGTTTGTTATTGAAAAATGTTATATAATTCTTTAGTTAGTTAGGAAGATCTTTAGTTTAAATTATTATCAAACTTAAAAATGTATGTTCACTTTACTTTAACAACGTTGCCACGTACATATTCTAAAGAATTATTTTAAAATTTCGGTTGCTTTAGGTAATTACTGTCTCAAACTGGACCGATAAACTTGATGAAGTGATCTATACATACACACTTGTATATAATACAACGCCATGAGCATGAGGCAGTTATAAATTTTCATATGTATTTCTTAAGATTATATTATATTCATCAAAGTTTGATGATAAAACAAAAATTTGATCCATATTCAACATTTGTCCTAGTAACTATTTATTAAATTTGTATCGCAACATGAATAATGCATGTGTAAATTAAAAAAATAGTTGTCGTCCCTTGAACGATAAATAAGAACTTGTCCTCTTTGACCCGGATCTACCACGTGTTTGGGCAGCTGCGGAGGTGCTGTCATGTTAAGAGTACCTTTAAGTTCATGCGAAAAGATCTATGTTTAGATAATGTGATCAGAAAATGTTCATTATCCTGAGGTGGTGAATATTTATGTATATGAACTAAATCTAAGACGCTCGTGAATGCGTTGATGTCTTTTGTATGAAAAGCTTAACATTCGTTTGGTAAGTATAGGATATTCATAGAAATTTATAAATCAGGAAATATAATTATCGATTTGATAAGTTAATTGCATTATCTATAACTTTGGGGAGAAAGAATATTTTTTTTTAATTTATAATATCTTATTATAAATATGATTTGTGAATTTTCGCCAATTATCAAATAAATTTCAGTAAAAAAAAAACATAAAAATAACACAGTCAACCCGGTTAGTATATATAACAATAGAGAATTTAATCAATTGACATGTGAATAGTGAACAAATAGACGGTTATGCGGGAAGGCGCGGGCGTCGACCCACCACGCCAATTGCATACCAAAGTTTGACCTCATAAATATTTAGTGGTACCTCTTGACTTTCCTTTTATTGTCACTTGTCCTTTGGTTCAAAACGTAATTGATAAAAACCAAACGAATACAGAAGCCTTTGGAAATAAGCTGTTAACGTTTTATAGTGTACACTGTACTGTGTATAGTGTATACATTGTTCATAATAATAAAACCGTAAATAGTAAATAACATTTTTAACACAAATTACAATGCACAAATGAGAATAGAAAAAAAGATATAAACAGCAAGATATAAAGATATAGTTAGCAATCATTAACAGGTCTGAAATTAATGTACGACGCTCAAATAATCATTCCATCAACCTCTAGTACTAGTAATAGTTATATTCTAATACATTTGTTTTAGTTTGCAATTATTTACTGAAATGCAATGTTAGTTTTTGTCCATTAATTATCATGTAACTACTGCGTTATTAAAACTTTCAGAACGCATTGCAAAAGGTATTTAACAGAGTGGAAACAATAATCATTCAAACGTACCTTACCATTTAATATTAGGAAGGTTTATGGAATTTATGGAATATTATTATTTCAGGGAATTTCTTGTTATAATAAGCAAAAAATGTAACAGATTTATAAAGTAAAAATGTAGGTTCGAGTAGTATATTCATTCATTTTTATTCAAAAGTATTTTACGTGGAAGCATAAAAATATATTTCGCGATTTAAGAGTCCTAGACAAGTAAATCATGGAAAAGGACCGATGACCTCGTGGGGACGGCAGGAAGTAGCTGGTTGCGGCACGCGGAGGACCGCATACCTCGTAAGGCACCGGGGTACGCCTATGTCCATCAGTGGACTGATATAGTTTGGTGATGATATGATAATTTTTTTTTCATTATATAAATAAATACAATTTATTTAATGATAACAATGTTTAAACACTCATTTTATTTACCATCATAATTTGTGGAATAAATTGTTCAATAATAACACTTCAATTTGTGTAATAACGTCAGAGATCACTAACCAGATCATGAGAACTAAGCATTCTTATACAAGTACAAAATTTAATTTCAAGTTCGTGTTACAAATACAAAAAAGTAGAGCACTAAGCTGTCGTTAATAATATTCGGTAACAAAAATAAACACTTGATATAAATCTTAAACAAATATTTGTTGTTAAAATTTTATAAATATTAATGACTTTATTGAATATTATTGATGGTATATAATCCATGATTAATTATTAAATTTAATAACGGATTATACAAATTACAATTAACAATGAAACCAATTAGAAAAATAAATTAAATGTCCCAGTTGTGTTTGACGTTAATAAAAGTGATTAGTAAGTAGTTCAACATATTGGAAGCTTAGTGTTTGCGTAA
>JWHW01032076.1:32601-45804 GCA_000931545.1 Papilio glaucus | reverse complement strand
AGTCTTCATTGACACATTCTGTCTCCTCACTACTGTACCTATAGCCACATTCATTTTATTTTCCGCATTCACTCGTCGTTCAAAATCTTTAACATGCCTACCATCTCTACTAAACACCCCAAATACACGAACTCTTCCACCTGTTCCACTTCTTTACCGTTAACATTTATCAATTACTGTCTTACTTTGTTCAAACGCCATTACTTTCCTCTTATCTACATTAATCTTCATACCTTTACCATCTAATGAATCATTCACTACATTCAGCATAAGTTGCAAGTCCTCCGCTGATGAGGCAAACATAACCTGGTCATCGGCATACAAGAGACACTTTACAACTAACACGCCCATTCTTATTCCACAATCTTACACCTTTATCGATGCTAAACTGATCTGAGTAGGCCCCGTTAATCCTAACACAAGCAGAAGAATCTTTATAAAGAGACTTTAACGCTTGTATTAGATCACTGTTCAAATCAATCTCAACCAAGGTTGACCACAGATCATCTCTTTTAATTTTGTCATAGGCCTTTTCTAGATCTACGAAACTTTTTGGTTTAGAGCCAAAAACTTGACAACTCCGCGCGTATGCACAATTATTCTTCATTTTCCCATAGTTGTTTGAAAGTGAAATTAATTGTTTATGTTTCAAATATTTTTTTCGTAAGTAAGGTAGTGGATTTTGTAAATAATTTAGTTTAATCGAATTAAGTAACGTTTTGCAGACTTTAAGAATTCATTTTGAAATCGCGAAATCGATTATGGTGCGGAAAAATCAATGAGGTTTGTCCACAGTTGACAGTTGTTTGTCCGTATCGTGAGCCGTTGAAATTCTGCGATCAATCTCTTACATTGTGTTGTACGTTTAAAATACGTAATTACTACAATCGGTCCCACCACTAGAAACACTCATAGTTTCTTGAAGTACTTACGTTTATTTCGGCATATAAGTTTCCTTTAAAAACAAACCCAATCTGGACAATACAAGATGTGGTGCGATAACTGTCTACAGCGATGGACACAACGTGGAAGATTGACAACTTTGGCTGTCACTTTACATGAGAAGTCCGCGCGTGTAAGACAATGTCGATGAAAGTCGTCAAGACTTATTCTCAATTATCTGCAACCCTCAGTGGCTTGCTTCACAAAGCCCCATGTGAGTGGGCAATTGCATAGTGATGTATTCTGTTAAAAAGCAGTAGCAGGATCGGCCTTACATTGGTTTAGTTATTTGTAACATAAATCAACCTCAACTATGTAGCGGAAGGAGATTAAAAATCAGCTTATGGATAACTTCAAAAAGGCTACGATTATGAAAGAGAAATATAGAGTTGTATGTTCGCGTCTCTGATTTTAGTTTATGTACCCACCGAATATAAATGTATGTAAATGTTTGTGGAAATGCTTGGCATTGAATGTATATAACTACGTTTATTTTTCAAGTACGAAATTGCTAAGAGTCAGTTAAATCATTTGTTCACAAACGAAACCTAAGCAGCACACTATGCAGCCAATTTTTTCAATTTTTTTTATAAGGAATAAACTAGACTAGACTAGGCTTGACTATAATCCCACCTGATGTTAGGTGGTGGTTGGCCAATATTATTGATCTTGTTACAAAGACAAATAGGATTGATAACCGAAGCCCATGAACATCCGCAACACCAGAAGTACTGCAGTCGCGTTGCCGGCCTTTGAGGAAGAAGTACGCTCGCTTCTTGAAGGACCCTAAGTCGTAATAGTTTAGAAATACTGCAAGCGACAAATCATTCCACAACGCGGTTGTGCGAGGTAGAAAATTTCGTGAACACCGCACCGTAGTAGAACGTCAACCATCAAGATGGTGTGGATGGTGGTTAGAGCTCTGTCGTGTTGATCGATGACGCAACTCAGCGGCAGGAATTGTTCCAAACAGTTCTTCGGAACACTCCCCATTTTTCTTGTTTTTTTTTTACGACAGGCAAAAATGCGTTACGCATACCCCCGCACCGATGGGGACGGTGCGAGTAGGTATGTGGGACTCTCCTCTCTTAGGGGAGAGGCATACCCATTAAAAACCCTGTCGGTGGTCCTCTGTGCTCTCTGCGGATGCCGTGGGCGCACTTGCGTGTTTCACCGCGACATCCGCAAGCTGGCCCCGGCTTCGTCTACCGGGGCCTCCGCGCCAAGGAGGACTGAACCACATAGCCCCCCCGTAGACGTGTGGGCTGTTGCTCCCCCCATGGGACTCCCCATGCTACATGGGGTAAGAAATGCAAAGAGACGCGACATCTCCTCGCAACACAATGACGATCAAGCCCATCAATAAAAGCTCGGTCGTTGACCATTCGAATCGCTCCCCGTTGTATGCAGTCAAATGAAAAAAGTTGAGTTGTATTGGGGAGCTCCAGCCCAGAGATGAAAGCAGTATTCCATGTGAGGCCAAACTTGGGCCTTATACAGCTGCAGGCGGTGGGCCGGCAAGAAATACTGATTCGCTCTTCTGAGCACACCAAGTGACCACGAAACTGTACGTCACTCGATATGTTAACGCCGATACTGGCTGAATATATAATTTAATTGATGAAATAAAAATATTTGAAACTAAATCTTGTATTGGCAAGCAAGTCAGTAAAATTAAAAAAATATATTTTAATAATTTTAATTAATTACTCATAGACAATTTTTTTATGGCAACCCTATTTGTGCATGTTTACAAACATACTTGATAAAATATGATTTTCATCCTGTAAGCAAATGAGCTTCACACATCAACGTAGGCCACAAATATATTGCGAGACATGGTAATGTCTCTAAGGCACGTTCAACAACATATGTAAAATGTGAACGTGTGGTAATGAGACAACAGTGCCTATATACTCTCCTACCTACCACATGTCAATATTGCGCAACATAACCTCAACAAATTTTTAAATTGATTATTTTTTATTATTATGTTAATATTAAGATTTTATACTAGCTTCCATAATTTTAATTATAGCTTGTTTTCATATAACACCACAAATTATTTGAATTATTTAGCGTTATCCAATTCTCAAAATTGTTGCCCCTCGTTTTTGGATTCTACGAGAGATTTTTACTAATCGCGGACGAATTTATTTCCAAGTTTGACTCAGTATTACCAGATCATAATTGTAAAATGCAGTGCGAACAGAAAATAAAACAAAAAATGTATTTTACCAGAAAGTTTTGTTAATAAATTGTTAACATTTATTTTTCACGTTTCTTTCATTTGTATTTTATTAAACTAATTTTATTCATCATCATATAGGTCATATAGGTTACTAACTTCGATATTGGGATAATTTAGGACAAAAGAACATTAAGAAAAATCCCAAAGGAAAATTATAATTTCTACTTCGGAAATTGTTAATAGGAGGCGATCGTTGCCAAAGGGCCCATCGGCCAAAGAAAAAAATACCTGAGATAGACAAAAATGAATTATACGCCAACTTGTACTTAAAATTAAAGAAAAAACACATTACAACTTTTTTTGCATCATACTTCATCATTTTGCATTGGTAAGGGGTTACGGCTAATGGGTATAATATCGAGGTAGCAATTAATACCATGTATGTTCTCATCCATTTCTATTTAAATGTACTTGGGGCAAAATTTAAAAACAAAGCACAGTCGTCGTGTTATGCAGGTTCAAGTCCGTGTTCAAAAAGCCGAGTCGTTGTATTATATGTGTACAATCTAAGTCAGTGTTCAAAAATGAAAAATGAAATGAAATGAAAAAATGCGCATAGAGAGCGAATATCAAAATCCTTAAAAATAGCCACAGTCGTTGTAAAATATCATAAAAGTTGGTCCGTAGTTCAAATCGTAATCATTCAACAAAAATATGAATACGGTAATGTCAAATTATCGGTGAGACAAAGTACCTGTAATTCATACAACCTAAGCTATGTTTTCAAAAATAATTAGATTTTATTTGTTATTGACTTAATTTAGATATAGGCCCGAATTATAATAAATTAATTAAAACTGCATTCTATTGATCACTAGAAGTTAGTTTCAAAACTTTATAAAAATAATTCCATCGAGAGTAAATAATATGAACGAATGAACATTAAAAATCAATCATTTCAGACATTTGATGACTACATTAGACATTAGACTAGAATCAAAATAAATACTATATTAAAAGTTAAGCTTTTTCCCAAGTTAAACAAACATGGGAATAATTTAATTGTTTATATTTTATTATAAATAGAATTTAGGATTATTGCTAGTTTCTATCCATTTCAGAAATTTACTGGGCATTACCCTTTCAATTGACAGCTGCGCGCGCATGCACAATTATTAATTTCACACCGTTTTTTGAAAGTGTAATTAATTGTTTACATTTAAAAAAAAATCGTAAAGGGAAGTAGTAGTATTTCGTAGTGAATTTGGTAAATAATTTATTTTGAGTGAACATAATTTTGCGAACTGGAAAAGTTAATGTTGCGAGCAAATCAGTAAGGTTTGAAGAAACATAGTTGTTTGCTTGTGAAATTCAGCAATCAATCACTTAAATTGTATTGTGTGGTTTAAAATCCCCCCCGCTAAACCACAGAAAAAGAAAATTGCATCGCAAGAAAATCCAATCTAAACAATGCATTTATCTTTGTGGTTCGATTAATGTCGACAGCGATGAAAACAACGTTGAAGAATGATAACTTTGGTCATCACTTTTCATGAGAAGCCTTAACGCGTACTCGGGGTACGCTTTAAATGCGATGAAGTTGGCGAACGAACAAGCAGGACACCTGATATTATGTGACCGCTACCCATATCATCTGCAAAGGGACTGGACGGGATAAGTGATATTTCCTTTTCCTATCCAACCTCGCCCGACAAATCCTCAAAAAGGGAGGGGAGTTTAGTCCTCGACTTGGGCCTCCGGTACCTCATAAGGCGAAACGCAGAATATTTCTACTTCACGCCTGTCTTCTGTATTTCACTCATTTGTTCAACAGTTCGCGAGAAAGTTTTGCATTGAATCTATTTATTTTTCAAGAATGAAATTTTAAAATTTATTTTAAACTAGCTGTGCCCCGCGATTTCACCCGCCCTGCAAATGATATTACCGTAACCCATCATCATCTCACTGCCTTTTTCCCGCGTATATGGGGTCGACACAGTATGGCCGTAGCACAGTTAAATTGATATAACTTTTTTATTTATAAACCGATTGAGATAAAACCAACACTAAATGTTAAGTGCTTGCCACAATACATTAGTGAAAACCGTACACAAATTGGTTAAGCCGTTTCTGAGATTAGCGGTAACAGACGCACAGACAAACAGACAAAAATTCTAATAATAATTGTTTTAAGTTCTATCGTGTTTGTGAATAATAATATTTTTTCTCAAATATCTTCCATGTACAGACAGCGATCAGTTAAATTTTTATTATATGTATAGACCATTTGCCCACAAACGAAACTCAAGCCGGACACGATGCAGCAAATATTAACGATATCAATGAGCACTTCGAACGATAATAGGATTGATAATCGCTACGGAAGAGTTATAATTAAATCAATTTATTTAGGTGGTGGATTTAGTTACGAAGTTCTCCGGGCTTTGAATAAAATCATTATGAATTTTAATTATTTTCACGTCATCTAGCTTGGAATAAAATCATTATAAATTTTAATTATTTTCACGTCAATTTTTTCTTTTATCTGAGTGAGAAATTATGTTACAATATATACAAAAAATATGAAAACCCAACAATAACAGTTTCACCGTAAATTTTTTTTTCTTAAATGTTAAATTTGCATTAATTTTTATTTCGATTATTGAGAAGTCATACTTTTTTACTTGTTTTTTATTTCAAATATTTTTATAAAGTGCAAATTTTTACTTTTTTCGATAGGCTTGAGAACGTGGACTTAGCACGAGTTTTTACAGTGAAACTGTTTTTGTTCGGATAGTATTCATACGACTATCGCGTAGCGTCGCATTACCGCATTTGTCGTTCACCAACGACAACTTGTGACAGTAGAAGTCAGCCACGCACATCCAAAATTAAACATTAATATAAATAGGCTTGTATGGACGAGTAGGTAGATCTTGATAAGAAGTTTGCATCGTCATAGGTAATACCAGATAAAAAGTCTTCGCAGACTGACAAACATTCTCACAACACCATAAATATTGTGTACGTATAAGATTTTGGGAAAAACGAATCTCAAAGTCCTACAGTGTTAGAACTATCATGAGTTATGCGATTCCTAAGAATCAAAGGAATAGATAAGAACGAGCGTTAATGAGCGCTACTATAACTAACCTTATTATACGTCGTGAGCAGATAAAATTAGGATGCTTTGTTAAATAAACAAAATTTAAAAAAACGACTTAAAAATATGTAGCAAAAACAACACACTAAAACGTAAAAAAAAATAATTTTGCGCAATTAAACATAAGATCAATTCTTAAATCGTATTTATTTTTGGAGTCAGGGTCAGCCAAGGAATTACCAGTAGACGAGGATGCCTTAAGAAAACTATTTTACAAATGAAATAGTATAGTATATACTAGTGACCCGCCCTGGATTCGCCCGGGTACCACTAATTATGTTGATCCGATCGCTACCAAATTAACAGGATCACCCACTGTGCCATTCTGAACATTACCTGTAAATTTCATTGAAATCGGTCCCGCCGTTTCAAAGTCTATAGGAACATTCACGTAGCCATAAATATAGATAGACTATATGAAAATCGCACTCGATTGTTCCCCTCCTAACCTCTCACCGGGTACTCGCGTCGACAGTACCCTTAGTTACAGACCCGCCTTGGCTGTCGACGACTTCAAAAATAAATATGATTTAAGAAATGATCTTATGTATAATTGCGTGAAATTATTTTTTACGTTTTAGTGCATTTATTGTTTCTGAATATATATTTTTTGAAGTCGATTTTGTTTATGTTTAAAAGTTTGTTTTATTGTTATATTAGTGAATCTAAAATTTGTTAACTGAATTTGTTTGTCAGGATATAGGTAGACTTACTAAATGCGCTGCTCATAAGAGACAGCGTCGTTTCAATGAGACAAACAACGGTAGGACGGAATCCACATCCAGGGCCATTTCAAAACGCTAGAAAGTGTGTATTATGTGTAGTAGTGAAGAACGCAAAAATAGGATTTATAAAATGCGGGCTTACAAAAAAAAAGTTCTGAAAATAGTAAAATTTCAAAAAAATGTATACACTGTCTAGTCTTGATACATACTTATATTACGAATAACTCAAAAACAACTGATCAGATCTTGCAGGCAGAGGTGCGTCGTGCGGCGGGTACTGTTTGCTGCCCAATCTACCGGGGCGTGATAACCACGACCACTCTGACAAGAGTGAAGCGACCAAGAAGATATGTTCTCAATGATTTAAATTTTGATTTAATGCATCCAGCTGGCCACAATAATCGCTCATTTCCGCTAAAACATGGTACTGCAAGAAGAAGAATGTGATGTGGATATTAAGAGGAATGGTGTTTTTTCATTTTCAGCATGAATAGTCGTGTATTTTTAACCGACTTCAAAAAAGAAAAATGGTTATCAATTCGATTTGTATTTTTTTTAATGTATGCATACCGATTACGCCGAGACTTATGAAATTCAACGTTGCCATATTATGCATTATAAAGAATAACTCAAAAACTACCGGTCGGATCTTGACTAAAAAAAATGGGACCAATCAACAAGCATTAGCTCTCGAACAAAAAAAGAATCATCGAAATCGGATCACCAGGAGCGGAGTTCTGAGGTAACAAACATAAAAAAAAAATACACGCGAATTGATAACCTCCTCCTTTTTGAAGTCGGTTAATAAAGGCAATATAAAGATTGCTCAAACCAATGATTAAGTGTACGTAGATATTATGTGTAAGTGTATATTATGTATACGTATATGTTATGCGTAAGTATATATTAGGTGTATGTATATGAAATAAAACAAATGCTACTTAAAAAAACTCCTAGTGCGGCCGGTCCCTGCGGCAGAGATCGATCAAAACCCTCCAAGAAAAAACAAAGAAAAGATAAGTGTTTTAAATATTTGTACGCTAAATTATAATTAATATCTCACTTTCTTCTGAAACTCTTCAAAACGTTCAGCACAGTTATGAACACAGTCCTAATATATCGTGCGTCCGTCGACTTGGCGAGAACATCTCAGAAGACGACGATTACATTATGTACTACATAGAACAAACCAAAGGCCTATACGGTATGGGTTTCTTAGTCCAAAAGAAATATAAAAACAACATTAATAAATTTACCGGAATTTCAGACTTTCGGAGTTTGTGCACTACAAATCGAATTAGGCGCAATTTTTCAAACTCACCAAGAAAACTGAAAACAACTAAATAGCGAGAAATTTACCTTGCGAACCTAAAATGTTACATACCCAAACTTTTAACTATGTACATTAATTATAAAGTCAAAGATAGAATTATGAATAAAGATATTATGTGTACGTAGATATTATGTGTACTTATAGATATTATGTATACGCATACATATACGTACGTATGTATGTATTATGTGTATGTATATGTCACCGACCGATTGTGAAAGCAGACACTTTATAATTGGGCTAGGCAAATTCTAAGCGGTCGGCACATTCTCTGTTGACGAATCATTGACAATATGTCGTTTCATTTCTAGTCACTTTCTAATGGGGCGAAGTACGATAGGCATATTGTCAATATGATAAAAATGTCGTTTTGATAAAACGAAACGCCCGCGCTGATTGGTCGAAACTTGTATCCGGCGCCAATTCTTTTCGTATGCTGGCAAGCTGTTGCTAAACGTAAACAAAGAAAATGTTCTTGTGATGTTATTTTCAATTATTTTCGTACCATTAGTAACTAAAATTATAAATTACATTTAAATACTAAACTAAAATTTAAAAAAAAAACTATTTTGGTTATTTTTCACTGTCCATAATCTGTTGGAAAATAAATAACTTATAATAACTAATTAATGTTGTGTACATTTTAGCTATCAGATTAGTGGCTTCCTAAAAACAGGCCGCACCCACATATAAGAAGCAACCATAACCGACGAGCATGTATGCGTAGATGTATTAATGTTGAAGAAGCGAGAGAGGTGTGCCAGGATTGCACCTCATGGAAATCCATGATCTCTGCCTACCCTTCTGGGTTACGGGCGTGAGTGCATATTTATTTTAATTTAACATTTTAGCTACTAATGCAACGAAAATAATTGAAAATACAATCACATTTATTTGTTCACTTTAACTAACGTTAACACACCTACTGACTAAAGGATGAGTGGCAACGAATCAAAAAAACGGGTCTCAAGTTTCGACCAATCAGCGCTCTAAGTTCGTTTTGTAGACAAAGACATGTCTATTGGATAAAATGCGCCTGCCTTACGTCGCCTCTTTGTAAAGCGCCTAGAAAAGAAACGGCACATTCTCAATAATTAGTTTAACTAAAATGTAGCGTCCGTTTAGAATTTGGCTAGCTCGATTATAAAGTGCCTTACAATCGGTCGGTGACATATATAGTACGTGTACGTATATATTATATTTGAATATGAAAAATCGAAAGTGATGTGTCAGGATCGTGAAAAATGGAAATCCGTACTCTCCGAGTAGTTTTCCGGATCGCGGGCGCGAACGCGCTTTTATCTAGGGATAAAACAACAAATGAGGATTATACTTAATGAATAGAAAAGCCTGAAGATATTGCTTTATTAATAAAATTATAGCCCATGAGACGATAGAGTATAGCACTTACAAAATCAATAGTTATAAATCACAGGAAAGACATCTTTACTAGAGAAATTCTTAGAATACTCTATAAGTCTGCACTACAATATACGTAGATTAATAATATCACCATTTAATGTCCTACATAATGTTTTATATTTTCATAACAATTACTTAAGCAACTTAGAAACAACCTGTAAGAAACATTAGTCTAAATGACAACTTACCTAGATTCGGTACACAAACTACGTAGGCTAATACTCGTAGGCGACTCTTCATAAAGCTGTTTCTACCACATTCAGTGCTACTCACAAAAATCTTTATTGCATTACAAAGATATGCACTGCTTATCGATGCACCGCAATTTGAAGAAAACTAGAATACAACCTACTAGCGAATAGCACTTTAGTTATATTTTTATAGATACTTGACTACATTCTCGTACATGACGTAACACTAAGTACGGACAGATGTATCCGCAAACAGAATGTTATGTAATTACAATCCGCGTATCCGCGCTCACGTGTCACTACGACTATGTCATAACATTCCATTTCGGCGAGTGAAGATGACAGCTTCTGTAGAATCTAATCAATAATGTATGTAATATTTATAGTTTTTAATTGTATAACATTAGAAAGATCTAACATTTCAGAAACTGATTAAACAGATTTATATAAAACATTCGGTATTATATAAAATATGCAAGGTCCGTTAAAAGCTTCTTTTAAAATTGTTACAAAAATCGAGCCTTAATTTTACTACAACTCGCAAATTTTACTGATTTGTAAAAATAAACGTGATAATTTATAATTTTATATAAACAAATGTTAAGATATGTTGACGATGATACTTTATAAAATCATTTATTATAAGATAAATCAATCGATACTAATTATAAGTTATTACTTCCTCCGAATGTTTTCTGGGTTATTAATAATAAACAATTTTTATAAAATTTACCAAATAAGTAAAACCTGGAGTATTTTTTATATTTTGATATCAAGTCCGTATATATTTTTGACTAAAATATGCACCTACAAAATACATAGCTAACTATAAAGTCTAGAAACTTACATTATCATAGTTCATTTTAATTTACGAAAAATATAACATTAATGTGTTTATTACATTTTATTAGTTAATTATTGCTGAAAGCATAACGCTTCATCTCATCACATAATACACAATCTCCAGTTATAATCTCCTCATCGATTATCATAACACACACAGTCAGGTCACACCCTGATGTTTGTTCGTTTTTTCGATTATTCGAAATTTACGATTTAAGTACATAATAGCATGGCGATATTGAAGTCATCAGCGTACTATCTTCAAACTTTTATTGATTTTCACAAATGTTTGGCAGATTCAATTTAAAACTGCAGCAATTAATTAGGTTATTTTAAATGCAACAACGTTTTAATGTCTTAATAAATTACTGTATTTACTTTAACTTTTCGCATAGTAATTTTTTAAACTGTAATAGTCAATAACAAAGTAACGATTAACTTCGGTCATCTTTCGGTTAAAAGTTTTGAAATTAAACCAAATTACAAATAAATGATATTTTAGCATAATAATTCTGCGTTTGACGTTTGACAGTAATATTGATTTTATAATCTTTATATAATAAGTATTATTGTTATCGACGATATCTCATAAATAAATGTAATAGTTTAAACGGTTACTCAACTCTCAAGCAAACATAAATGTATAGATACAGAAGATAGAGAGAGAGTTGTACTGGGACCATCGATAATGAAATTCTATGATCTTTATATCTATATACCTCTACGTATCAAGAACATTTTATTTAAATCATAACGACATATACGAAACGACCATACAAACATATTTACTTGGCATATTTTAATAACTACGGTACACAATCCGTTCTTTCGAAGTCTGACAAAGATCAAATACACGATATTTTTAAAGTCTTCTGGCGCGTTATAAGAAATCATTCAGGGTGAATGTTTTAGCTTAAAACGAAAATTACGCGCACCATGAAGTTAATTGCGGTTACATTCTGTAAAAAGATTAATTGTAAATATTTTTTATACAATTGTAAAAACTAAAAAGAGTAAAATACATAATGTAGTCTAAAGGCAGTTCATATTTTATAGGCGGCTTGAGAGATGGAAAGAAAAAAATCTTTCTATTCGTTAGGATTGTATTTGGTGTAAAGTAGGTTTGGCTAACTTAAGTAATCTTGCTTACTGTTCATTATTTTAATAATATAACCGTGAGTGTATGATGATTAAAATTTTGATTTTCGAGATAATATAAAGACTTATAAGTAAGATACTAATATTATTAGTACCTAACTTTTAATACTTGTCACCGTATATTACTTTTAAATAAAAGTTAATGCAGATAAAATTGACGAAATGAAACATTCATAACAAATTTATGTGTTTCCGTAGGAATCACATGAAAGAAATTATGTAAAAATTAAGTAAGTAGTATTTTTAAAACGATTATAGGTTTTTTTTTCAGAATAAACTACCTCCTATACTCCTTTCTCAAGTATGTGTACTGTGCGTTGCTTATATACAAGAAATATTGTAAAACATATTAAGTTTACAGACAAAAAATAGTTATTACATACAAATGAATTAATGATACATTAACTTAATTATGGATTAATTTATCTCATCAAGCATGACAAGCCTAAGAACAGTGGTTAACATGTTATAGTTACATAAATGTTGTTTTAACATTAACGACGAATTGTTATATTAAACCAATGACGAAAAAAATTTATATTAATTTATTACATTCTGTAAATGTGCAGCAATACATTTAGTTTTAGGAAGTCAGTAACGGTCGGTTGACGTCAATGACAGCGGAGTGCACGGGCGCGACGGAGAGCGCGGGCTGCGAGGCCGTGGCGTCTCCGTTCGACAATAACGTATCTGTGGCGTCCGCCTCGCATGGGTCTTCCATCTGGGTAAAATTAATAAAACTTAAGTTAACCTTTGAATTAGGTACATTATAAATGATTACTTTTAAAGAAAACGACAAAAGTGTATCAGAGCTCACCTCAAAACCTAGCATTTGCCGTTCAGTACATAGATTCTACAAAACGTATAAAGCCATGTTTTGTAATATGTACTATAAAATAATGATATTGACGTTTGTAAGTCATAAATGGATACTTACAAAATGTATTACGATCCTATAGGCGTTTAATATTTTTGAAATAGTTATATAAAATAAACACTTAAGATTCATTAAAGTTTAAAGTAAAATCGTGAATATAATTACCTTGAAACTCGATTAGTTGAAATTAAAATAAGAATTTAAATGTATGTAAGTGACCTTCACTAAAACAGCATCTTTAGAGCTACACATCAAACAGGACTCTTTACATAATTTATTGAAATAAAGTGGAAGGTATTTTATTTTCAAGACATTATATTATTTATATCACACATTACGTATGTAGGTAGTTCTCGCC
>JWHW01032076.1:19323-32450 GCA_000931545.1 Papilio glaucus | reverse complement strand
GAAGCATTTGGAATCCCGGTTGGAAATTTTTGGCATATAAATAGTACAAAGAAAATGGATAGGAGACATGAGGTATAAAATGTGTGTCAGGTTCAAATATAATATGTATCAAAGTGAAGTGAATTGAATTATAAACGGCCAATAATGTTTTCTTTGAGGTTATTTATCGTAATTATAATGACTTGTATTTTATTAATTGTAAACACGTAAATAATTAAAATAAGTTCATAACTTTAGGGAGCACATTTTCGTTTTTCTTTGTCGATTCCGAAGAATAAAAGCAACATCTTTTATAATATATGGACAGTAAACTACATAGTTACCACAAATAAGCACTTGCGTGTAGATAAGTGGGCACACAACGGGCAGTCTGGCCGGTCAGGCCGACGTATGGGAAATCGGCCTGTCCGGGTAGACTGTACGCTACGCGCCAAACTCACTCCACACTCTTGTCTTCCATCAAACATACGTACATGTCATGACTAACAAACATCTTCAACTGTAATCTTACATAACAAATGACATTTTCATAGGCAGTTATCTAACCAATTCAATAAAATAAGGACACGAGGTAGAAACTGGAAAGTGCGAACATATAGTCAATACTTCAACATACTTTATTACATTACATAAAGATGGAAAAGTTACATTTTTTTAATAACATGCAGAAGGTAAAAAATGCAGATAATTATGAGGTAGCCAGAGTAGATATTTTATGGTTATCCTCGGTTCATTTCATAAGAGTTTAGAGTGTTAGTAGATGAGCCCGTTGTCATGTTAGCGATCAAACCGTAAACATTATGTCGTTAATAAGTTTAGAAAAGCCATTAGTAAGTGTGGCCCTTTCCCAGCGTTCAGATTATAAAACGAACCGAAAAACTAATCAGCTTTAAAAGCTTATGAAAGGACAAACTTAATTAGATATACTATGAAAACGCGCATACACGTACCGTGAGCTTTTCTGGTTCGCCAGTGGCCGAGTCGCGTTTGCCTTGCAAGTAATACGTCATCAGCTGCCCCTTGCCTTTGACCGCCACTAAGCCGCGTTGCTCAAAGTAATAACCAAAACATTCTAGAATTTGACAAGTTTCTTCCGTCACCTGAAAATCAATAACAGTATTACATGTATGGTCAGAAATTATAATTTATGACGTAGGTAAAATAAAGTACGGTGAAAAGTTTACCGTTGAAATATGAAACGGATCGTAAAAAAATAATTTAAAAAAGAAATACTGATTTTATTAATGCTTCGAAAGTGTTTCATTTCAATTCTTTTAATCCAATATGATAATGGTAAGATTTTCGGAATAAATGTAGTAACTATTGATAGTTAGTATAAATGTTCCGAATTCCGTTTTTTCCAATACGCCGTGTTCGTTGAGGAATGTTTTTAAATCCAATTGGATCATTGTAAATGTACAAAATATTTAATATGGAATTTAAAAAATTTAAATAAATTTTATCTTTTACACATCTCTTGTAAGGATAAATTATAAAAAGGAAAGTAAATAATATTTATGATTGGAACATTAAAATTGTTTCCTTATTTTTCATGACATGTGGCGGTGTCGAATTTGAATACCTGTATACATCCAGCTTTGCCAGTGCTCTCCATTCGAGATGCGACATTTACAGTATTGCCCCATATGTCGTAGTGCGGTTTGCGGGCGCCAATGACACCGGCAGTGATCGGTCCATGATTAACTCCGAGACGTAACACGAAATGGTTGAATGACTGCTCATTAATGGCTGTCAAAACTCTCTGCAATTCCAGTGCAAATTCCACGAGACACGCGAGATGGGCCCAGCGGACAAGCACACCATCTGACGGCTAAAATCGAATACTTATATATATTTATATACGAAGCTATATTTATATACATTGATCGAAATTATAGTTTATATAGTCCTTTTTGTAATTATTTTTTGTAGCATAAGAAGGTAAACATAATCTCTTCTTGAAGGACCCTTAGTCCTGTGTATGTGAAAGTTTTGCATTGAATGTAATGAAGTAAAAATAAATGTAGTCATTTATTTTTCAAGTACAAAATAATACATTTCATGAAAATTATTTGTTCACAAACATAATAAATAGGATTGACAATCGCGACGGAAGAGTTATAATCAAAACAATTTATTTAGGTGGTACGAATTTCGCCGCGTCGTCTAGTCACTTTAAATGGGTCATATGACTGCAGCATTCTTATATACCTGTGTAGTATATACTTTTAAAAAGGTGTACAATATCTAAAAGGCACACAATATTGTATTTAGTTTAAATCATAGGTAGTTTAATGTTGGGTAAAAACAATAATTATATTAATAATTCTTCAATTCACTTTTAAAATTTAACGGAAGAACTCTGATGCTTTTGGACTCCATTAAATGTAACTAACATCCAGTTGTAACCAAAGCATTATATTATTATAAATATTTGCTGGTTTTCGATAATAAAAGTTTTTTAACTTTTACCACTTTAAGTCGTACTTTCCTTATAACTACAGTTTAATTTATCTATAGCGCTTATTATAACGAATGTATCGTACGAGCACGTCTTTAAAAAAAAAACTATTTTTTTTTCACTCTGGTGAAAACACGAAACAGGTGGGAAGGCGTGACAATAGTTCAAAAATACATAAATACAAATTAAATAATCAATAAAAACAAACCCTTGTACTTTAACAATAAAAATCAAAATTGAATACAAGAAAAAAACTTTTTAATTTAGTTTTCTTTTTTTAATTTCTTTTTCTTGTATTCAATTTTATTGTTAAGATAAAAGGGTTTAGTTTTACTCATTATTTATTTATTTTGAATCTCCTTATAACTGCTTGTTTTTAAATAAATAAAAATAAAAAGTCGGTCGAAACTGTTCCAAATTCAAATAAGCACGTTGCATGTCGAACATGTCGATCTTGCGAATCTATAACATTTTCCCCTACCACATATCATCCAACGCGGCTAAAATGTTCACTTCAAGGATAAGTAACAAATGTATAAACAAGATTCAACTATCTATTATCCTGTGGGATCTGTACCTACATTTTGCTTTAAATAAATATATATGGAATTTTATCCATCAGTCAGTTCGTTAGTCAGAACTTCGTCTGTAAATATGTATGCATAAGTCTTGTTGTTTTTTAGAGAAATATATGGCTATGGTAATGGACCTCAGATCATATCTCATTTAAGTGGTTTGCTCTTTTAATAGGGCTGCCAACTAGATAAATAATAAATTCTGTTTATTTAGCATCACTATACTTGATATTTACTTCGAATTATATATATAGAAAATCAGTAAACTTAGAAGGATAACAATTACAAGCGCAAAAACTACCAACACCTACCTATCCGAAACTACCGAATTCGAAAATTTATTATCCGAATGTTTTTTTTACCTGCGACTGACGAAGGTAAACTTGACGCGAATGTGTTTAAGTCTTTTAAACTGACCTTGGGCTATATAAAGAAGCACATTAGGCCATTCAATTCAACGTTAACCAGGTTGTTTAAACAGATAAAGCCGACAAGAGATAAATCTATAAGTGCAGTTTAAGTATTAACAGTTTACTATTGTTTGACTACTATCGTTGTATTGTGTTTGTATATCTAGTGAAAATCTAATATTATCGCCATGTTCTTTATAAAAAAGGAAAAGCAATTTATCAGTCACTGAGATTCGGTATTTTTTAGGAAATTTGTCACGAAGCCGGCTTCGCAGTGCCGTACTTTATAAATAAAAAGCGACCCGACCGCGGCTTCGCACAGGTAGTGCCTCCATACAAACATTCATCCCCATACTTAAGGTAATCGCGCCAACTGTCAAAGGTCAGACAATCATGCCAAAAGGTTACCTACATTAGAAAAGTTAATGTGGTCGTTAGGTTTTCTTTAATTTTATAATTTTCCGCGCAACTTTCTTTCATAGGAGCCTTCTCCAGATAATAAGAAACAGAAGAGAAGAAAAAAAAGAATTAGCAAAATCGGTCCAGCCAGTCCAGTTCATGCATGATGCCGTGACCACGGGATTAATGGGGCGGGCAGGATATTCCTTTATATATATTTATAAATACATAATATAGACAGATAAAAAAACTGATCCTGAGCTATTTCGTACAAAATATACACAAATTAAATATTCAAACCTTCTTGATTTAATTATTTCTCGTATTGCATATGAACACAGAAATGAACATATAGATTTGTCACCTCACCTCACCCATATTTATTTAGGAAAGTTGTGTAATAAATATATAGTTACTGATTTAAATGTACTGATATTGTCTCCTTACTAGATACCAAATGTCATAGGTAAACCTGACTACCATCACACATCTAGATAGGTAGGTAGGTTCCTACTAAGTGCACCTGGAATACCCCATAGTCACGAGCTAAACTTGTAGTAAAGAGTTAATGCAACAAAAAAAAATAACAATATTTTTTTTTGACAACTAAGCACAGGCCTGTACTAGGAGATAATTCTTGACTATATTCAAATGGCGGATCCGAACCCACGACTTAATATTAAGCAGCTCGTACCCTACTTTATCATGCTGTTGTCGCTTCAAACTATACTTTCCATTTACAATTTGAAAAAGACCATTAACGAAGTTTAAACAAGATAGATCGGCACTAAGGTTTTAAGCGCTAAGTAAAGTTTGTTTTAGCTGCCGCGTGTGTTTGGACTCAATATCTACGTTTCACTTGTTTGATTATAAAATGAGTTGTCTGTTTTCAACTAACTGGCGTGGACCGGGATAATCAATATTTCTACAAACATTATACGGACAGCTTTTTATATCAATATGAGGACGACTCTTGGAAGTACCTAACTTCAATGAATTAACCCTAAAAATCACAATTAAAAAAAATTACAACTTATTTGGTCTATTCGTGTTCTAGTGAATAGTTATAGACTGCACACTCTTGTAATCCAGCGGACAGCTTTGGGAACCATTTACCTCGAGGAAAAGGGGAATTTCAATTTTTATTTCTGCCTACGCCGATTGTACTACAATGACATTATTTATTTTAATCCTTAAACATAATTGTTAAATAAGCCACTAATAAGCCATCCTTATTTTATATTATTTACCTGCATTTGTCGAGTGGGATTTAGGCCTGATGCAGCCATATACGTAGAGCTTATGGTTTTGATTTTAATTATATCCTTACTAAACTTGGAATCTTCCAGTAACTAAAATAATAAAAATATACATAATAATAAAAATACGTATACAAAGAACAATAAAATAATAACGATACGTCCACAGGTCAAGGCTTAAAAAGATGATATGCAATTTGATCCTTACCAGGTCAAAGTCAGAGATTACTTCGTTCAAAAACCGCAGACATTCCAGGCCCTGATTGTTCACAGTTTCTTCAGAATAGAACTCTATGACAAAAAAATATTAGATCAATTTGAGATTAATTGTCAGTATAGAAATGAGAGGTAAAGAGATGCAAAGGTATTGAAAATAAGGTCATTTATATATTAACCCCAATTGGGGTTAACCGAGTGAAATATTATAGTCAAGTGTCTTTCACTATAATAATTAGATCTCTATATCATTAACTACACACACAGCGACATCTATTAGTGCACGTAACAAGCTTTTAAATGTTCCTTACAACTACTTTAAACTTAATATACTAAAACAAACAGTTGTCACTTAGAAACGTCCTACCGGAGCTGATGTATGATCCCTAAGTACCCTAACCGTTGGGCTACGAGGTAGTCTGTTCGAATCATATACGTACGGACAATAAACAACGAAACACCGGTTCTTGTATACGAAAACTAACTTTTATAACATTAATAACAGATTTATTCTGGATACAACATCCATAAAATTAACATGTACGTGAACTAAAATCACAATAACATAAACGAAACAAAGAAAGACCTAGTGTCCATCTTTGTTTTGTTCATTCTCCTTCCTTTAGTTGTTAGGATAAAGGATGCGACGTAGAAACCTATTTTAAATGTTATCTATCAATAAAATACTAAAGAATCTTTTTCTATTTATCCTTTGTCTGTAGTTAATCGAACGCGTTGTTCGATATATTATTAGATGTCTTGTTAAATATATTTATAGATAGAAAAAACACGCAAAAGGTAAAAACGTCTTTATACATCGTAACCTTGTTAGAGAGAAGTCTACGAGTCACCTAAGTACAAGTTAATTAAGCCCTTTTCCAATTACGTTGCAATGCGTTTTATACCTGTTTTTTATACATATATAACACCATTTATACAACTCGTTTTCTGAACTAAGATCAGTTGATTTGCATATCATTTAGAAGCGTTGCACTAACACGTCTGTGCGTTAACATTAGTTTCATGCACTTCGAGTCTATTGACGCAAGGTCGATTGAAATTTTGCAAGGTAAATGAGTATCTAGAGTTAAAAACCAAACGAACGGCGACCGTTCAGTGAGTAAACATGCGACTGACAATCGGACGATCGTGTGTTTGATTCTCAACTATGATAAGCTAATATAATAATACGCGGGACCTGCATTCGATTCTTAATAGAAGAAAAATATTTGTGTGATGGTTTTCAAAACTAACAAATATTTGCTTTCGCCTTTGTATTGTGTGCGTTGAATGTTGCAACAATGATCATTTACAGTTTGCGCTTCAGTCTTACTATGTGTTGATCGGAGTTCGATTACCTGTTCAGAAAATGACAGTTTTTTTTAATATTCAGAAGGTGATTTAGAAAGATACCGTACACGATAAGTGCAAGAAGGTTCATTACAATTCATTCTAGTGACAAACCCTTGCTGGTCACCATCAAGTGAAGTTCACTTTGCAGAACGATCAAGTACGGCATTATTAACTCAAGCAAACCCGAAAAATAAATAAAGTGTTTCAAATGTATTCATTTTAAGGACCGATCTATTACGCCTCGATTATAAAAAAAAATTGATTTTAAGCTCACTAAAAATGAATTTCTTTCGTTTGCACATCATAAAACGTCGATGTTGAGAAGATCGCTGTCAGATCGTTACTGGTTTTGTTACTGCGTTTGTGATACGAAATAATACTCAAACGTGTTCAAGGTTTTTGCTGTTAATGATCATGAATTATTTGTTATCTGAGAGCGTTTGAAAATAACACAAACAAGTGTGATTCTTCCTCAGCGATATATAGATACAACCTCTTTGTGCTCTCAGGCTACATTTCATATTTCCATAAAATAATATGATTGATTATTCATGTCTTCACTATTGTAAAAAAAGTACGTTACTGATTAATTTGTACATGATTTTACCGCTATCAGTGCCATTCATTTATTTCAATGATTGCACAAGATTTTGCAAAAATCCTCATGCTCTTCACTCACATATAAAAAACCTATGATAAAAAGTGTAGCTACTTGGCTTCTGTCTCGCTTGTCTTTTTTACAAAAAACGATACTAAAATATCAGCAAACAAGAAAAAATCGCAGAGTGGTCCCACATGTTTAAAGAAAGTGTTTTCTATTTTATGATAAGTATGATATTTTCTTAAAGGACTCTAAATCGAATTGATTTAGAAATACCGCTGGAGACAGATCAATCCACAGGGCTATAGTGCTAGGCAGAAAGTTATGCTGAATCCGCGCCCTAGTGGAATGCGAACCATTAAGGCAGCGTGGATGGAATTTGTAGATCAGTCGTGTTGAACGATTACAAAATGCACCGGCAGGAAGAAACTCCAAAGAATTTTTCGGAACACTGTCCATGTCTTTTGGTATTTGGGAGCTTCAGCCCAGAGATCCGAGCCCAGCTGTAAGCGTAGTAGCGTGTAAGCTGTACTGACGATCGCTCATCAGCTGGCGCTCCTCTAGGTACCTCATGGGCTGGTAGTTAATGGTTGATTCTATTATTTTCGAGAACAAATACGTAATAGCAATAGGCCTATAGTGGGATGTATATGAGCTGTCACCTTCTTTGGGATCGAGTAGATTAAGGATGAATACCGGAAGAGACGCGTTAACACCGGTGCCAGCTCAGCACATGTCCTAAGAAGAGAATGTAGTATCCGTCGGCCCCACTCGACTTCGACACAGCGCTTTACGCACTGACCTCCGGAGATGTTATATTTAATTAGATCAAAATAAAAAGATATAACAAGTGCAAGAGACAAATAACACATAAAAAATTGCACACACATGCAGATTGCCAAGCAAGATAGAGCTCAAAGCAATCATTCTAACACCCAACGTGTTAGAATGATTGCTTTGAGCTTTTTGTTTGTTGAATTTTTTTATATGTAACCGCCTTATCCTTTAAAAACACATCCTACGAAACTAGTTCTTTTGTATCGGATAATACGAACTGTAGATATACCTGAGAAATTAGGCATAGAGGCAAAGAGCACGCCCACTTCGGCGTAGCTTTGGCTGTAGAGATCGCGGTGGTGGTGTCGCGCGCCCATGAAGTGGCTGGCGACGTGCGGCGGCAGCACGTTGTGCACCAGCGCCTGGTTGCGGCGCCGCAGGTCGATCGCCTGCTCCGCCTGCGCGCGCATGCGCTCCCCGCGCGAGTGTCGCGCGCGTTCCAAGGATTCGCTCTGTCAAAACGTACAAAATTTATAACATCAAATTTAATATTGAGAAATTACTTTGTCAACTACTGAAGTTAAAGGACTGCAAGTAACAAGTACCAAGTACACAAAAATATTGGCGGTGGGGTAACCTGCGCATTTAAAAAACACTCTTATGTGAGAAAAAAGAAAAAAATAGATTATATCGAAAAATAAAATTCAAATTGATAATCTCTATCTCATTAATTTATCCCATGGGCGTGTGGACATTTGTTTTTAGCATTAATTTTTTAAAAAAATATTAGAACATAACTCACGTAACGATTATATATCAGAAGAGCGATTACGATGATGAATAACATCACGATGTTTCTTGCATTGTGGACGTGTGTCCTGAAAGATCACAAAAATAGGAAGATAGTATATAGTTATAAGTATAATAGATCACACACAGATCACACACAGAATAATGTAAACGAACCCTGTTTATCAACATCTTCCTTTGACAACTTGTAAATCTAATTCTCAATGCTCAAATGTTAAAAAATTCACATTACATTGAATTCTTATTTATGACAATTTGTCATAGTCGTGTCTCAGTACTATTGAAACTATACCGTTAGCCCATTTTGGAATAATGATTTTTAATAAGTGACATGATATATACGATATACTACTTTTCCGGGACACTAGCAAACAAAGTTCTGTACTTGAGGTAGCACACTCGCACAAAAGTGTTTCTCAGTCGTTGTGCTTTTAATCACCAAAACAAAATAATTCTGCAAATGTTACTAATAATTGGCAATTTAAAATTTCTTATGCAATATTATTGATATGACTCTGAAACGACTCTGGGTGATATTTTCTACTATGGATTTTTAAGGCGTCAACTCGAGATTACCTTTATCCTTCGTTGGCACCGTTTCTTTATTAACAAAATGTGTATACGTAGTGGTATTTTTTAGGAAACAATTCGGTATTGTTTATGGTTTGCTTTCATCTTAAATAATAACGTATTAATGTTTTAATCTCAGTAGGTGGTATAAAAATATAAAATTTTTATCCACTAATAATTTGTTATAATCAATATCAATTTAAGACTGGTTTAAAATTTTGCAACATTCCATGAATTATAAAGAAACAAGTTTCAATAAACCTTTGCTATTTCCACGCAATGATGCTGTGAGGATAGAAATGCAAATTGCGAAATCGCCTGTCATAACCTCAAACCTGCGAGAGTGCATAGATTACATAAACGTCGCCACGAACGTATTGCTCAATCTCCTCACAGTGAACCTATTGTACATTATAAATTAAAATTATTATTCATACAAGGAATTTGACAGTCTCTTTACTATTACCATAATATATTATTTACATTTAACAATCTGCATTGGAGAAGAAAAAACCCACTAAGTATTTGTGTCAAGAAATGTTTTAACTCATAATGATCTAAAAGCTTGTCCATTCAGTTAGCAAATCCAGGACTCAAATATATAATAAACCACGCATATGCATGTCTGTTAACACTAAAATTAATTCTAAAATTAAGGTTATACGTGGATATAAATTTGCGAGTAAAACATTGGACAACTTTACTATTAATAATTATATAACAGTACTACTCGTATTCAGTAAGAAAAAAATAATTTATTCAAACAATGAAATCATAATAAATGAAGTAAGGATAATATCTCATTTGGAAGGACCGGGACCAATAAAACTTCCAACTGAGATATTATACTAAAGTCACTAGACTTAAGGTTTACGGTACGTTATAAGAGCCGTTATAAAATATGTGTCAAATAAGCGTATGGCTATCGTTGTTCGCTCAGCAATTTCGATTAGTATTGTCACTATGCGAATACACGAATAAAGAAATACTTACTAAAATAACATGCCTTTCTTTATTTTACTAAACAACGAAACGATTATATTACACTGATATAGTGGTCATAACAATATTTTGTCACATAGGATTTTCAACATTATCACTTTGATATTAGTAACAAAGATTGTTTATTTAAATCACGCGCGAATTGCGCACATATAAAATACAAATATTGTTAATCGATCTGACATCGAAAAGATCTACTCAGCCTACTCACACATTACCTTTGTCTTCTTCAGCCAATACTTTCTATAGTTATATGGCCACCATATGCATCTCACTAAGAAGATAGTGCCTACTAAGAACAATTTGTACTATCAAAGGTAGCATTTATGGTATCTATAATGGTACAATTTTATGGATTGTAAATACTTCCCATTACTATTCATCATCAGATCATATTAATCGTATACTTACATAACGTAGAGGAATCGATCGCTGTAGTCTGTGGTGTTCGCAAGCTGTGCTACCAGGGGTTCATAAGGATCGCGTGCGTGATTGCGTAGGGTCAGCAGGCCGGGCGCGTAGGCAGCAGGCAGCGCGTGCACCAATGCCAGCCCCAGCAGGAAGGCCGTGCGCAACGCGCCGCCCGCCGCCGCAGGCCACAGAGTGCAGCACGCCGCACCCGCTCCGACCTACAAATACAAAATGTATAATACATTTGAAGAGTACATTTTTGAAAAAAATTCAGTTCTCTTCCCCTTCTCATCCTTTCCGAATAGGGATAGGATGGCAAGGGGTAGAGGTTTTGACTGAGGGGCGGATGTATATCGGATTAGGAAATATCCTTTTACTGTATATTCCTTCCTTTGTCCATTAAAGGTAAGGCACATCACACGCATCATAAGGTTGTTGCAGATTCTTATGGATAGCGGTTACTTAATATCTGGTAAACATTTGCTCGTTTACTACTATAAAAAATGCACTCTTGCAAAAAATAATCGTGTGTGTTATTTTACAACTTACATAATTATCAGTTACGGGAAGTATTGATTTTTGTGTTTCTACTTTAATATTACGATTCAAAATTTATAAAAAAACTTTTCTTGTAAATCGGAATTCTAGAATCAGAAAGCGACATTCACATGATAATAGTAAGTGGGATGCATGCAGCGCCGCGCACCGCCGCGCGCCGGCGCCTCCTCCCGCAGCCCATCCTCCGCCAGCGCCGTGTCGAAATCACCGCAGATCACCTTTGAAACAACGTGTCGACATATATTAATAGAACGGACAGACTTGACAGTATTCATTAATCCAAATAGATAATAATTAATGTTTTGATGTGATGAAAATTATGATTACATCTTTTTAGTAATGCCACGTGGGTACGTTGTGACAGTTAACAGAAAAGCACATGAGTAGGGAAATATGACAAGTTATAAAAGAACATATCGCAACGTGTCGCTATACCAAGTTATAAGTTAAAACTAAGGTAAAGCAGTTTTCGGAATGAAATAATCAGCACGTCTGTGATTATGCATTATGTATATAAAGAGTTTTAGGGTCTTGAGGAAACATTTTGAGGTAGATGATATGGCTAAAATCGGGTAGCAATAGTTATAATAAAAATTAAACGAGCGACAGATCGTCATATTGATTTGGAAATACCCTTGGCGACATCAATTCATTTCTTAAGACAGTTGTACAAGGCCGTAGGTTCCGCGAAAAGCGAATACGTTTATAAACTTTTGCGAATACTTGCAATGCAAGATGGTATAGATAAAATTTCCCTGCTAATGTTTCCTTTAACGTCTACAATATCACCAGTTTGGGTATCACCAGGTGGCCGAATATATAAACTAAGCCTTAAACTTTTCTAAACAACTTACATTGAGGACTCTTTGTTTATAATATTACCTAATTGGTACTAAGCAAAACGAAAAATATTTACATGGCAATGACTTTTTTTCCTGTTCAATGGAACCTAACGTTGAAATTTACCTCTTCATATATTTAGCCAATCAAGCATAAGAGTGCAAAAACTTTTTGTGGGGAGAATTTTAATAGCAAAGTGATATCTGGGTATTGCTCAACAACTTATTTGGAGTTTTAAATAGTTTTAGCGAAATGAACTAGTCGTTCCGTAGTAAAATGTACACATACCATGGTAGCAACGTTTGCTGCAATAAACATCGCCACGTTGAATATGCTGCATGTTAACTTCCACGACGGGCTTAATGTCTTTTTCTAGAACCAAGTAAATGTTGTGCAGTTCATTATCAATTCTTACTTATACAAGATAAACAGGTGCTGTCACCGCTGAGAATTCGTTTGGAAAGTTTCACTTCATAAAAAGAAAATTCACCTTTCACCGATTTTAGAAACTTTTCTATTTGAATACATCCATTACATTAATCTCTTAAGCATGTTTAAATTTTTACGTTATATCAGATTTAATATAAAAGCAAAATATTCAAGAGCGCATTCGATTGCTGTGTATTATTTATGAAGTTCCTATTTTATCACAACAGAAGTAAAAGACGCAATGCTTTCTAAAGAACAATGTTGTATTGTTATTTTTAGTCACGTGAGATTTGTTAAAAAAAAAGATAATTCTCACCGAAAACATTAATCATATTTACATTCTTCGATCAAAACGCGAAAATCATAATAAGTAAGTAAGTAACAAAAAAAGCTAGATAACAAAAGTTGCCAACCTTAAACTGGGCGTATTTGTAGCAGGCGTAGTAGAGGACGTTG
>JWHW01032071.1:121385-152177 GCA_000931545.1 Papilio glaucus | reverse complement strand
TTTATTGGTTTTTCTTTATTCTTTTGCAAAAGAATACAAAATATTAGATAAAGAAAAAAGTGTCGTTTATTGGTATGTTATTAAATCTTTTTTATCTTTTTCCTTTTAACTTTATCCGTATGATTGTGTTAGAGATGTTGTCCATGATGGTCGGATTCATATTTAATAAGATTTTACGACTTCGACTATCTCATTCACGTTAATCATGAGCGAGTGAAACAAAAAAGAATTCAGTAATTTAATCTTGTCAAAGAGCTCTTGTTCCCGCCTTAAACTAATAAAATTAGCGTTAAAATATTTGAAAATGTCAGTTTGATATTATATTAAAATTAGATTCGTTTGATATCATAGACAATAAATAAAATAGTGTAATGAAGAGGATTCCAGTTAATCTACGATTTTTATTTGATATATTTTTATGATAAAACTTACCGTTTACCAAAATGTTAAAAACTAGAATCCGGACCTGACTATATACTTGTTATACCTTTATCTGACAAAGAGAGGGAACCATCGAAACTGATAACTGAGAAAACATCTTAGATCCTCAAGTACATACACATACTAATATTATAAATGCCAAAGTTTATAAGTACGGATGTATGGATGTTTGTTATTCTTTCACGTCAAAACGTCTGAAGGGATCTGAATGAAATTTGGCACAGAGATAGACTACATTCTGGAATAGCACATAGGCTACTTTTTATCCCGGAAAAATTGACGGTTCCCGTGGGATATTTTTTTTTGTTTTTTTGTCTACTTATATAAAAGGATTTATATAAATGTTCTCTATGGATTTCGAAACGGCTACCCGAGCGAAGCCGAATGGACTCATTATAATTTAAGGGTGTCAGACAGGGGGTTGCAACCGTTCAAGATGTCAGACAATAGACCACGTGACTTAATATAGAATTATTCCAAGTAAAATATATAAAAACCGAGCTTCATACTTTCAAGGTAAGGGACAGGACAACTCTCAGGTTTTATAAGATCACGAAGGTCAAATCGCTCTCGGCTCCTAAAACATACGCTAACATCAACGGATCGAAATTTCTAGTTTCAAACATCCTTGAAAACAGTGTTACATTTCTAGAATAATCGAGAACATTCTTAACTAATTAGTTTCAATTTTGATCGATTTTTAAACAAATTTTAGATTTTTTATTTTTTTTTTACTTTGCGGACAATCCAGACCTTCCCAGATCAATAGAATCTGATCAAAAATAGAGTTTTAGAAATAATCTGGAACATTCTAGTTCTACATTAATAAAAATTATTTTAAATATTTTGATACATTACTGAACTTTGCCATTTTTTTTGCATTTTTTGCCAAAGGCATTGCCATTGGTTATGACAATTCTTGAAATTTCGAGAACAATCTAGAACAGTCACAAATTTTCGCAGTTCATTTCTAAAACAAACAATTATCCATTTAGAGCAAGCATCTCAAAAGCTACTCTGATAAAAAACTAAAACAACATACATAAGAATATAAATGACACTTTGCTTTTTGAAGTTAACTTGAACGAAAAATATGTTTACGAAGAAAAGTATATTTCAAAGAAGACATCCGTCGGTTTCCGTTGAGCAGGAAGTAGTCGTGGAGCCAGCGACGGTAACTTTGCCATTGTCCATGATTAATGTACAAAGTTAAAATTGATGAGTGTAACAACCTTGCACAACGCTTGTACTTTTGTTAGCTTTAAAAACATTTAAGATTTTGATAAACAGCTATTGACGGCGTTATTTTTTTTATTTACCAAAACAGTGAAAGTTAACCACAACCATCTTCGCTTACAACTTGCAGGGCTTTAGGCTTGGTAAAGATGCCAGGAGTGAAGAGAGAACGCATTAGAAAATAATAATATTATTTTGTTATAATTCACTGTGCCTCGCGGTTTCACCAAAGATTTACCTTAGCTGAACTCTATTTTATATGATTGATCATTCAAATATTTCTTCATTTAAACTTTCATCGCCTACTTTACTTTAGGGGATTAGTTTAGAAAAATCCTTTCTTAACACTCGCCAACGCTTACCTTACCATGTATTCTGAAAAAGAAAACGATAAAAATGTGAGCTAACGTTAGGTCTTTTAAATATTATGATATTTACTTTTCACATTACTTACACTGTCACCAATTCGCAAAGCAAATATCTCTTATCTCCAGTACAAATAAAAGACGATGAGAAGGGTCTCACCCGCAATTGAAATGAAACGTTTATGGAAATAAATGTAAATTGTCTGGATTTTGGCGCACACGTTTAAGCTCCTACTTCTATACCAAAAACAAACACGTGTACTAGAATTAGGAATGGATGAGCTAGTTGTAAAATGTCTCTTGTACGCCGATGACCACGTCGTGTTTGCGTCAACGAAGGAAGAGCTACAATTTATGCTGGAGGTAATGAATGATTCATTAGAAGGTGAAGATATGAATATGCACGTAGACAAGACGAAAGTACTGGTGTTTGAAAGAGACCAAAGTACAGTAACAGTAATTGCATAAAGGTTAAAGTTTAAAAAAAGTGGAACAGGTGAAAGGTTTATACTTTTGAGATATATGTACCGTCTCTGGTAGGAATGTAAAAGTTTTGAACGACAAATGAATGCAGGAAATATAATGAATGAGTCTCTAACAATGTAACTATCGCCTCAATAGTAGCGAAGAGGCATAATGTTTCAATGGAAACACGTCTGGCAATATATAATGCTAGTATTGAAGTGAGAGCTCGGTTTCGTACAAAAGTATGTAGTTAATGCCGTTGAGACTTGATCCAAAAGACGTAGTTAATCAGCTATGTAAGGCATGACTTTGAATGATAAAATTATAAAATAGCGTTGTAAGTGAAAAGAGTGGCTTTAAAGTGGATGTCGTGATCAGAATTAAGAAATGTATATTCGATGGTTCGGGCATGTTTAAAGGATGACTAAAGAAAGAGTAACAAGATTTACGTTGAAAAAGTGAGTGGCAGTGCAGGAGACGTCCCATGAAATCAATAAGATTAGTGAAACATTAAAGAAAGGCGATATAATCAACGAGCATGTATGTGTAGATGTAGAAGAAGCGTGCGAGATGTGCCAGGGTGCCTATGCTTCCGGATAACGGGCGCGAGGCATATTTATTTATTTATATAGATAGAAAGAAAGTATACATAATATGCCACCGGAGTCATGAGGTGGAAATAACTTAAGTTTGGTACCAATCTCTGATTAGGAGCAGCAGATTTATTCAGTTCATATAAACAGGATAAACATCAGGATAGAAAGAAGAAAATGTAGCAAATCTGAGGAGATATGGAGAGGATCAACACGAAATATTAACGCAAACTTTTTCCAGCAGGTATGACGTAAAACAAAGATTCTTCAATATTGACTTCAAATTGAAATCATTTACGAAATTTTATGTTGAGTTGCGATAATTTGGACCTTATGAGCTCTCTACTCTAATTAAATTATACTAGCTGTGGACCGAGCTTCGCTCAGCGTTGTCTTTTATATTCAGGATCGTGCTTTTTAAATATAGCGCCATCTAATAAAAATATGTGATATCAGTAAGTTAGTTCTTGACAACGCTCCTACAAATAGATAATGCAAATACTTATCAAAAGATGGCGCATATAGTAATGTGTGCCATCTTTTGATAAGTATTTGCATTTTTTTAAAACGACAAAAAATATGTAGATAAGTATATCTACATATTTTTTGTCGTTTTAAAAAAAACGAATCTAAATTCAGAACTTAATGAAAATCATTAGAACTACTATCAAGATTCATATTAATAAATATATATTTCTGGCATGATACTCACGCTCCAATGCGTACGAGCATAGAGTATCTCGACACGTTTGAAACTTACAGTACTTTCGTTACGAACCTGATCTGTAGACGACACGATCTTATTTCAAATTCAGGAGTCGTATTTTAGGAATTGAAAACGTGTTTCTATTCAATAACAATATGCTAAAACTAGCTTCAATTCGTTTTAAAAGTTAAGCATCGTCTCCTGGACCATCTCATGTATATACATATCGTTTCTTTTATCAGAGATTGTCTACTATCGTGTAATCTTCCCCATGTCGTCTATTCTCGTAGAAAATATACTTCAAGGCATCGTAATTTGTTAAACAAAATCAAATTAGTTAAAATTCGAAGAGTCTATGCAACCTTCGACATTAGCACTTTTTGTTCTAGAGAATACTTCAACTAATGTGCCACTTAGCTTATTTTAGATGCCACACAACTTATAAAAGAAAGTGCTTACCATGCACGAAGATTCTGATTATAACAACTTAACGATGATAAAGCCAGAATGAGATAGATGTTAATAACGATGATGATGATCAAAATTATAATGACGATATTAATAATGATGACATAATTATACAGACGACTTAACAACCAACATATCGTCATCAATAAATCTACAAATACATCATTAATTTAGATACATCTAATAATGATGTCAAAACTTAAGATCTATAGCTCCCTAGACTCTATTCGAATCTGTTTTAATTTTACATATATATTATTCCACCGTCAAGTTGAATAATGGATTCCTTTAAAGTTAGGTTTAGTAGTATTGTATTCTCCAAACAATGGCAAAGTTTAAACATGAGATAAGTGAGTGGCGTCGTATTCACAGCGCGCTTGTAACTTTGCCACGATGTATCTGCAACGTCTACCCGCATATCACGCGATACATTCATTTGTGTTGTAACTGGATACAAAATGATTTCTTTTTTATGCCACACTGTTATCCTCGGTCATTTTCTTTTCAATTTTTTTATACTATCGTTTTTTATATTAGGCGCGGGATCTGGACTTAGGTCCCGCTGCTGGACAAGGGGATAGGGTTAACGGGCTGAGGAAAAACCATCTCCCCTTTCCACCTCGTAGCCCCCTGCGGCATCCGCGGTGCGACAACGCGATGCATTAGGTCCATGTATATAAACTACTAGCTTACTTTATCCTAGTATAAAGGAAGTAGTAGGATGTAATAAAAATAAAATTCAATAAATCAAATAAAATAGTATTTCTAAATCAAATAATATAGAAAGAAAATCGTTTTCGCCGAACAATAATAAATGTAGAAATAATATTGGTCTTTGAAATCATTAGCGACAGAATTAGGCTTCGAGTAAAAACATTAGGGGGCAATTGAGCTCGCACGTGACGCGGTCCAATCCTCATTACAGCGTCTGCGTTTGCTCGATAAACAATTCGCACGTTTTCAAACCACAATTGAGTGTTTGCTAAGTAACAATCCAACGAACATAATGAGGCGTCATATTGATCCGCAGGCTGGCAGTATTCTGCTATCTTTATAAATTCCCTAAATATACAACAAACATAACAAAATCAATAAATTAACAACAAATAAAGCACTCCATCACGGCATCAGAGAGGTAGGCTTAGATTACTGATTTCAATTTGGCACGGTCCTAATACACCTCATACACACACACACACACACACACCATACTTCTATGTTATACAACTACCACCGTACTTTTTAAATTTTAAACCGACTTTTTATATTTAATTATTGAAAGTATGAATGAAGAAAGAGTAACAAGACAAATTTATATTGCTAAAGTGAGTGGCAGTGTTGACAGTGGACGTCCCAGGAGAATTTATATCATTCAAATTAGTAACATACTAAAGGAGGGCGTTATAAGGAGTAACCGTAAGGGATGAGCATGTATTGATGTATGAATATAGAAGAAGCGAGAGAGGTTTTCTGCGGTCGCGTCAAATGAAAATCAGCGATCTCTAACTACCCCTCTAGGTTAGGGACGTGAGCGCGTAATTTATTTTATACCTGATACAAATTCCAACCAAAACCAAAATAGAATGCTTAGATATTTTTAATTGTCAGATAGTATCATAAAAAGTTATGTTTTCGTAATTTAACGTATTATGGAATAGCATATAGGCTACTTTTTATCTCGGAAAAATGTTCGGTCCATATCTACGTATATAAAAGGCGATGTGTGTATGTATGAATGCTCCCTATAAATTCGGACACCGCTACCCGGGCGAAGCCGGGGCGGATCACTAGCATTCACTGTATTTCATGAAGCAATAACAAAATTGATTTTATATCTGCTAGAAATTTCCACGTAGTATATGTTATTATTAATTTAGTATGCACGTTCCCTCTGTGTCCGAGCAGGTCTGTGCAATGTGCCATATCTTTAGATATGCTCCTCCGCTCGGCTCTCAGACAATTAGACATGACGGCGCTCGGCTGAAATTTCCAAGTGAATAACATTTAGCGACGTAATCCTAGTATTACAGATGGGCATGTTAGATTGTTTGTTTATTAAATGATCACGCCTTAACGACTCAGTCGTTTATAATAAAATTTTGCAGACATTTTCAGAGATACAGAAAGAATACCTTTTATCCGAAAAAAAAACGTATCAAGGGTTATACAAATATGTAATATATGTCTGGTCTGATCAAATACATTCGTCTGATGAGTGAGGTGCCGAAGGCTAATCCTTCTCCTTTCTATGCTTTTCTAGTAAGAAAAGAATGGGAAGAGGAAGAGGACAGATAAGGAATGGAAATATATTTTCTTCTGTTCATCCCCTCCTCTCTCCATTAAAATTAAGCGACAAAAAAACGACAGTATAAGAAAAATTACTTAATATATAATAACGATAGGCGCTTTACTTAAGGCAAACATTGCGTGTTTTCTTAAACACAATTTAATCGATTATTCAAAATTAATGTAGAAATTAATAATTTTTTCGGGTCTCCTTTCTTTCTATTTCATCGTGTAATCAAGTCAAGAAAAACATAATTGTTCAAAGAGCTTATATCCATTTAAACAAAACAATTTATCTTTTTCTCAACTAAATGATATTTTTTACAATAGATATGTTATGCAGAATCACCGATTAAAAGTGTTCCAAAGACAGAGACAGCAATATCTACGCATTTCAAATTATTTAAAAAGGATAGCGTAATTAAAATAATAAAGAAAAGGACAGCTAGTGTTTATCACTTAGTTCAACGTTGTTTACATTTACATCAGTTAAAGAAAAGACGTCCCAATTGGAACGTTTTCGACTATTTACATTTCGTTCGCTATTTATACATATCCTACATTTTATTGTATAAATGGAAATACCAATAGAAAGAGAGAAATAATATTTTTTGTCGAACAAAGCCGCAGTCGTGCATTGTACTTGGTACATAAAAGTTGTTCCTTCACTACCAAGCGATGAGAGATAAGCGTATTACATTCAAAGTATTGAGAGAACACGTTCAATACAATTCTATAGCACCTGCTCACGCGGACTGTATTGATTTTATTGCTACACAAGTACCAACACTTTTTACTGACGGATGTCAAAAAACTGGACCGAATTCAAAAATTCTTCCAACGATGGAATGCTACATTGTCCCTGAATAACATAGGCATATGTTAACATCTTTATTGCTAGAAAAATAAATAAAGTTGATGGTGTGACTAGAATTAAAGAAGACATGCTTCGGTGGTTCGGGCATGTTGAATGGATGAATGAAGAGAGAGTAACGTAACAAATTTATGTTGCGAAAGTGAGTGGCGGCGTTGACAGGGAACGTCCAAGGAGAACTTATATCGATAAGATTAGTGACATACTAAAAGGCGATATAAGGAGTACCCGTAGCCGACGAGCATGTATGCGTAGATGTATGGATGTAGAAGAAGCGAGAGAGGTGCGCCAGGATCGCGACAAATGGAACTCCATTATTTCTGTCAACCCCCCTGAGTTACGAGCGTGAGAGCATATTTATTTATTTATAAAAAAGAGGGAAAATTTTTCCAAAATATTAAGCGAGTAAAACAAGAAATGAATGCGAAGCCGCCGGCTATAGCTAGTATTTTAGAACCAAAATGTTAACATCGTTCCTCCCTGAACATCTAAATGGGGTGGATGAATATTTAGTAGGGTAACACACAATTCAACTTGAATAATTTAACCTTCAACTGTCTTATCTGACTAATTGTTCTACTGTCACCTTTAATTTATCTTTAACTAGCTGTTGCACGTTTGGAAATTTTTGTAAGATAATTCCGCGTATAATAACTTCGAATTAATTAATTATTTAACATCTGTCAAAAAGATGGTATTGTCAAACATGAAACTCTACCATTGCAACCTTATTAATTTAAAGCTACGCCTTATTAACTAAAGACTTAAATCTTAACTTATTTATTACAAACAAACAAACTTGCATTTATATTTTCATTACTTTATTTTTAGGTTATATTTTTAATATTGTTACTTTGTTAATATTAATCTGAATTTGTCACCATTAACAGGCTTCTAAAGGTAGTGTGATTCACTGATTGCAACCAATTATCCCCGAGGAGGGTTGGCGTCAGATGGCTGGTTGTAAAAACTGTAGCCAAAACTTATGCAGTATGGACTACGGTTATACTATATCGAGCCCACATGTGTGGGATATGATGATGTAATTGTGTGTATTTCACGTTGTTATTCGTTCTATTTTAAATTTGATAAGTAAATTGTTTTAGCTTCATTGTACTTCGATAGGGGGCAGATCAATTAGACGAAGTTTACTTTTGTGACACGCGCCGCTCTAATGATGCTGGGAATAGATCCTAGTTATTTATGTCTAGTTTACTCTGTTCACATTTCCTACTACGTATTCTTCACCGTGCAAATGGTTTATTTTCATTGCTATATACATATTATATACTTTCCTATGTGTTTATATATCACATAATATATGAAGGTTGTGTAAAACCACTCAGTAAAAACTAAAAGAATTTGTCTGGCTGCTTCGCCCTGACTATGCACCTTCCATTTCCACCTATCTTGGTCTCATTAGGATTCTTTACGTAGGGTCAGATTAAGATTAATAGAAAACTGCGAGTAGCAAAATTTCTATAGCAACGAGATCGTCACTACCTTCATAATTACAAATTTCATCGAACAAAATTGCACACAATATAAACTTGAAAAGACAATGTCTTGGAGTTTTCATATTGAGGTTTTCATAGAATATTTAATTTAAGGTTTTCGTCTTATGATTACAGATGTCGCTATACTCAATTTGACATTTCTGATATCTGCTATAAACATTGTAATAAATATCAAAATTTAAAATAAATGTCATTAAAGAAAACCCCTTAAAATTGTAATTAATTTATCTTTCTTTTTTAATTGTTTTCTTATATTTTATGGCATTTTATATAATAATGAAAGTATGTTAATTTATTATACTGCCTAATTTTATATTTCGTTTTGATCGTTCTCATTATGAACTCTGATTAAAATGTGATCAATGTTGGCGATGATGATAATATGATGAGCGCTACCCATAGACATCCGCAACAAGCAAACGTGTTGCAGATGCGTCGCCTACCTTTAATGGGAGGAGGGCATAGACAGGAATAAAGATATTTCCTTTTCCCCGTTAACCCCCACCCCGTCCAATCCTCTTCCCATTCTCATCCTATCCTTACGAGGAAAGGGTGGGAAGGGGAAGAGGACTGAAATTAGGCCTCCGTCTCTTTACTCATCAGACGAAACACAGAGTTTCATCTGGATTCGTTGAACGGTTCTCGGTTCGGAATAACAAACATACAAACTTAACCATTTATAATAATAGTTAGATCGAAAATTACAGATCGAGTCAACTTTTAAATCTAAAGCACTTCTTTCATTTTTAAGAGTTGTAAAATTGTTTATTATTAATCAGCGTAAATACAAAAATGTTTCCAGTTTACAAGTCTATTTACATAAACGGGCACTTAAGATGCTACTTCGTTCAATTCGTAATAAAGTGAAAAAAAAATTCTGCCGAAGCGAAGTAAATTTAGGAGGAAAATGTAAAGAAATTAGTCTTATTTAGGCTAAAAACTCACGTAGCGATTTTTCCCGCGCCCGCCGTGGTTATGGGCCGCGGTTTTATCTAAACTCACGAGATCCTGCGCGGTTTGCGACCGCTGCGGAACCGAAAACAATCGGGCGTAAAATGCATCGTTAAAATGAATCAATTTTTTTAAATACATATCTGCATTCTACAGAAACAACAGACCCGCTATCGGCGGGCGGGGACGTAAATCGCTCTGTGAATTCGTAGCCTTAATATATAATATATATTAAGGCTATAAGCTATATAAGCGGGTATAAGCTGTAGTTCATAAACTACAGCTTATACCCGCGGCTTCACTTGCGTTGATTATTACATCAAAAACAGCTGATGCTATAAAAATAAAATAAATAGATATGCGCTCACGCCACTCTCACGGGTAGGCAGAGATTATGGATTTCCATTTGCTGATGCTATACTCAATTGAATATTAAAACTGACCCCTGATGTTTATTTATCGGAACGATAGATGGCGTTGAATTTTATTCAAATTGCTTAAACTAATCGATCGATCATACTTAAAATATGCCAACAACAATATTGTTTTTGAAGTGAATTGATCTTTAACCGCTTTAAGTGATTTTTGGTAGGGGAAAACCAATTGCTTCACACCACATTCGCTAATAATCTACAAAAATAAACCCATTGCTTCTTGACAATAGAATTCAAAATTGAATACAAGGAGAAATTGAATATTAAAACTTATTATAAAATATATATTCATATAAAAAGTCCTCTATGTCCGTAACTATACACTCTTTAAAATATAACTTACTAATTTTATAATAGAAGGGAATTTATTAATTTTAAAGGAAATTAAATATTACGAAGGCAATAGAGTTTTTTTTTATTATTTCGTATTTATTATTTCCTTTATTTCAAACTCATCTACAAAATCCAATAAGAGAAATTTAAATTGATACGTTTCTATAATTTGCGGCAAATTACAAATTCAAATTTGGCAAAAGCATTTTAATTGACCCGCACCAGATCAGACTAAATGAGGGATGATTCAATTTCAGTCTAAATTATAACCCCAACGAGAACATTAGCAAGCCGACCTTAATTTATTTACTTTACCAAAATGTTTGTACGTTACACATAATTGATCCATAAACGACTCAGAAGATGTAGCAAGGTTTCAAGTGGCAGAGAGAAAAATCATACGTAAAATTATAGGCTCGAGATTTTGAGAGAAGATGGGAGTTGGAGAGTCAGATATAATAGAGAAATCGATAGGCTTACCCGCATAATTACCTTGCAAGGAACCTGCCACTCTTTCAGTAGTTGAAGAACAGCATATGGGAAGCATCGTCACATAACTCCAGTTAAATCACTCGTTTGCTTACTTCGATTAGGAAATAGTATCAAAATTTATTAAAAAGCTATTTAATTACGAATATTATTCAATACCTCTCGTAATTATTTACAAGTTTTTCGTTTTAATTATTTTAATATATTAATGGAAGGTCTTAATTAACTTTGAACAATCTCATTAGAAAGACTTTGACTAACTCAGGTCAGAACATCTAATATTTTCAGATAAAACAACATCAAAGCAAAATTCTTTCGCCTCTCTTAAAATATTGTATCAAAATGGATTAATCTAGGTCTTAATTAATATTAAAATTGCATAGATATTATAAATAAAATAGTGATTATTAGCATGCTGCTTTCTTAAGACATTAAATCAGACAAAAGCCGCGCCTTGGATGAATACTTTGTCTGCAAAAATTATTTTTTTTTTGTCATCTCAATTTTACCAACAGTCGTATCGTGCTCTGTTTTAAGAAAGTGATTTATTTATTTATTCATTGTAAACAGCAAACATTTAAACAAGCTACGTACCTTAAATAAAAGTGTTAAGAAACATAGTGCCTATACAACCATCATTCCTATAAAATAGAGAGTCACTCTCAGGTGTCATCCTTCCCAAAAATAATCACAATTCTCCTGGATTATTTATTATAACAGATTTCGACATTATTACTAACGTTTCTGTTAAATTATCCAACTAAAATAGATAAGAGACTCTATAAGATGGTTCCTTAAAGTGATTGGATGGAAGATTCAATGTCATTAAACTTAAAATCTTTTATCTTCTCCTGACAAAGAACATTGACATATGTTCATGACGCGAATTTAATTTAATCCTAGTTAATATTATAAATGCGAATGTGCTTGCTTGTTTGTCTGTTCGAAACGCTTTAACTTCTTCACGTCTCAACCGATACTTATGAGATTTTGCACACTGTCAGGGTAACAGACAGCGGCATGGGGTTCTTATCTTTTATCCCGAAAGTGAAACAAACGAGAACAGTCACGACAAGGTCATCGAGGGAGAAACGTCAACAGACGAGGTACATAAAACCTTTATTAATAATATCGATTGCCCTTATTGTGGAAATGTTGTGTTTTAACAAAAACAACTTTTGGATACATGTTACCTATAATTCGAGATTATTATAAGCGGATCTTACAAAAATTACAAATTTTCGGACCTTTATTTTGCGGATTATTTAATGGAGAAAGAGATATAGGTAGAAGAGATGTTATCGTCAAACAAAGAATGTATATAAGGACAACTGAGAGGAAATTACTGCGTAATTTATAGTGATAAAAATATTTGTTAATAATTTGACGTGGGGATGATAATGAAGGTTTTAAGTAATTTTATTTAATTATTTCTTTAACTAAAGAAGTAAAGGAAGAGTCGTTCAACACACCCCAAATATGGCGATAGATGTTCGGTATGTAAATTCGGTAGGTAGTTCAAATTCCAAAATGGCAAATTTTAAGAATAAATTACAGAGTCATAATTTATCTGCCAGGTGTACTATACACTAGAACATAGATCTGATGATATAACAAATGTCAAGAGCTCTGAAATGACAGGAGCCGTGCTCGACAGAAGTGTTCGGCCGATAAGTGCCACGCTCTCAAATATAAAACGAGACATAACGTTGTTATCAATATTTATAAAGTACTATGAAAATATTATTTATTTCTTTTATTGTATAAAAAGAAGACAAACTCGCAACCACATTTTCCACTTCTGTGGATTCGACACAGTAACCGTAGTTCATACAGAATGATGTCGTCAGCGGTATTCCTAAACCAATACGACCTAGGGTCAGAAGAAAAAGAAAAATGAAAAGAGCGTACCCCTTCCATCCGGCGGCGGATCTACAGTTCTTTGATATGTTGGATTTATAAACGAAACGCATATGTCAAAATATTGGTTATCTGTCATGTCAGAGATGACGTCTGTATCTTTTCTATGCTGCCATCAGCTGGTGCGTACGTAATAAAAGTTTAATCTGTTTGAATCTCAGATTTTCACTTAATTTTTATCCAATAACTATGATATTCCTCTGATATCGGCAACACACTTCGGAAATGCATTGTCAGCCATTGTGAAGTCGAAATGTATCGTTTACATGCCATACGTATCGAGCTCGAGTGCAACATACATACATACACATTATAAATATGACATTTCCATTTCTATTGACTCATCGCGATATCTCTAGAACAATTTGACTTAGAGACTTGAAATTTGGAAGAAATATTCCTTAAATATTCGCGGATTAAAGGTCAGCTAAGAACGGTTTTTACAGTTGTGTAGGTGTTGAGGGGGTGTTAATTAAGTTAAATAAGCTAGTATGTATATATATATATATATATATACATTGAACTTGGAGACTGAATGTTACATAAATTATTTATGTTCATACTTGAATCTATTACCGGCTTAAGGTCAACATTTCGATTAATTTCTCAAACAAAACCTTATCCAAAGGTCAATCAATATTAATTAACTGTAACATAAATTCTGGCATGCCAATCTCGTGTGGACATGGATCTTGCGAAGAGTCAAATGCCAAGGGCTTTAGAATCTATAAATCAGGCTGGTTTGTTAGTGTAATCTTACGCAGGATCGCTCCTTCACTTGTCCTGCCTTAATGAACTTGTGAATTGAAGTCAAATGAGCTTATTATGATTTATCTTACGACAGTGAAAGGTTAAATAGTAGATAATAAATTGTTTTTTTTTTTATATCCACAAATGTATCCAGTTTTACCAGATGATTAATTAAAAATAAACATGTATTTTTGTGATCAAGTAGACTAGTGTTTTTTAACCTTTTGAGTCGCGCCCCCTTGAATCAGAAAATATGTCTCCGCACTCCATTGCAAAAATGTTTTGTTTTTTCAGATTACAAAAGTGTTTTATTTTTAAAATTTATTGTTCATTTACAAAAATGTACATTTTATGTATCACATATGAAACAATATTTTTTTTATTTTAATTATATAATTAATGAACAATATAAACAAAAACTTATAAAGGAACCACTGCAAACTATATAGTTTGTCTAAGAAGGAATGTGACGTGACGTGAGACATGAATTAATTTAAAATTCTCTTATCTTTTGAGCAACATAGCAAGTGAAGTTTCCACTTTGTTCAGCCTCGTTTTATAATTTAATAGTACACACAGTACGAAACTAAAACAATTTGAATTTACGCTTAGGATGCCTCAGTGTGTATCCGGGCTTTAACATTAAAGCACCTCTCATAATAGAACAGGCATTTATACAAAAACTACAAATTTATTTAAATTATTAGGTTAACAAAAGAGAGAAACAACGCATTATTCCTGTAGAATTTTGTAGCTCTAAAGTTTAGGCTTTGTATGAAAAGTCAACGTTATCAAATACAAATTTGTAGTAATCATTTCTCATATTTGCGCGAATACTACACTCTCAAATAAAACTAATTTAATTATTTTAAAATTAGTTTTATTCTAATATGCATGGTATCATACAAAGGTCAGTACTTAATGTTATTTATAGCAGATCATGGCAAACGAGCAAGCGCTACCCACAGGGATCTGCAAAGCTAAAGAGTTGCGAATGCGTTGACTAACTTTAACGGACAGAGAGGGGAGGGGGAAGGGGAATAAACTAAAAAAGGATATTTCTATGTCTAGTTAGATCTTATTGCTCTTTAACGTGTAAGACTATTATTTTGTATTGAATTAAATCGATTTAATATATGCGTTTTAAAAAATTCTAAAATATTTTTAACTTTTCACAAATGTTTTAGTTAGTCGTTCGTTGAAATTACTGTACATTCTTTCAGGACTTATATAAAATTCAAATTATAGAAGTATATATTAATTATAAATATTTCTTAAACAAAACAAAGACAAATTCAAAGTAATTATTGAAACATGAAAATTTAAATGATGACAAAACGATAAGCTTTCGTTTGGACAAGCAAAGTACTTTGGTTATTAAAATAACAGATTTTAATTAAAAGAATGCGGGAGTTATAATTATTGTTTCTGATTCACAAAGAAACAAAAGCAAAGGAAATCTTGATCCGGTTTTTTCATTCATTGTATTCATTAAAATGGCTTGTTATTTAATTATTATTTTTTAATTGAAAAATAATAGAATAGTAGTCATTTTTAGTATTTGTGCATTTAAAAACATTTTTTTATGGAATCAGGTGGCAAACGAGCAAGCAGACCAACTGATGTTAAGTGAGCGCTACCCATAAATATTCCCAACAAGCAAATGTGTTGCAGAGCGTTGCCTACCTTTAATGAACAGAGGAGGGCATAGATAGGATAAAAGGATATTTCCTTTTCCCCGTTAACCCCCTTCCCGTCCAATCCTCGTCCCGTTCCCATCCTATCCTTATGAAGAAAGGGTGGCAAGGGGAAGAGGACTGAAATTAGGCCTCCGGCAAGTCACTCAGCAGACGAAACGCAGACTACTTCTACTACACGCCTGTTTTCCGTGAGGTCGTGGTATTTCACCGGTCGAGCTGGCCCTAATAAGGATAAGATGGGAAGGGGAAGAGTATTGAACTGGGAGGGGATCGATAAGAAAAGGAAATATTATTTTTCCTGTCTAACCCCTCCTCTATCCATTGTTGCGGATGTCTATGGGTAGTAGTCACTTAACATCAGGTGACCAGTCTTGTTCGCCACCTTCTACCATAAAAAATTAATTGTGATCATGCACATGACAACACTGCACTTATATTTCAGGCTATTATGAAACGATTGTGGTGTTGGCAGAATTAGGACACAGCTCTGATTGTGGTCAAGCACTTTATTTTACAACTTAATGGAAAAAATTACACATTTTAGATTATTTCCAAGAAACTTTTATGTGTGATAAAAAAATCGTTAGCACATAGTGAAAATTCACTTAAATAACATTTGCGTATATGGAGTAGCCCAATTTGAATATTATGCGCGATAAATTTTATTCGTACAAAAGGAAATTGCTCAGATTTCTGGAAAAATGTGCAAAATAATTTTTGTTATGTAAATTTTACTGCTTATTTCTTGTTGGCGAAGGGTGGTTTGGACTCTGTAAGAGATACGTTAGCGAAATATACGATAACACTCACCATTATTTGATATATAATGAGTCTAAGGGGTTCACGTTAGCTTTTTAGAATCAAAAATAACAATATGATGTTGAACAGTATGCTATCACGAAGTTGGCGCCAACATATAAGTACATACATAGATATACTAAGCGCCTGATAATTGTGTTCTGCAAAACTGAAAGATCGCTACTGTATATTCACTAATATAAAAAAAAAACTTTTGCTAATTTGAAATAATCATGCGAAATTTTGTGAAATTCTTTTCAAAATGTTATTCTTCTGTTACCAGATAAATGAATGGTCTGAAAGAAATGGAATAAATTTGCTCAAACAGAGGACGATCCCATCTCCAACTCACAATAATATAGTTTACAATAAACTCGAGGCAAAGTCACTGAATAATTAAACTAGTAATTAATGCTTACTGCAAATATAAGCATTTCTAACCTATTGGATGATATTGCATGATGGAAGCCACTGTCCGAGCACCTTGAACTTTCGATATCTTAGAAGTGTGTTCGTCTTGGGAAAAGCAGCAACGGCTAAGGGAAACAAGTGGAGTTAAAACAACGAACAAATCTTACTAATGTAAAAATAATTATTTATGTAATTGCCAATGAAACGATAATTTATTTTCATTAGCGCATCCTGGGGGGGTGTGGAATAAGGGGCTTAAGTCTTCTCAAATCAGAGATCGTCCGTAACATATTTTAAAGTTAATTTCATAATTATTATTCAAATTTTTTTTTGCCAGCGTTATTCGGTACTAATTTAAAAGCTACAAAATGTTTGCGTCTTAGCTAGATTTTACCATTTGCATTCGAAACCGAGTTTAACAAATCGCAATAAACAAGTCGGCCCTTAAAGGAGACCAACAGGAACAAAACGCAGTTATGCTCTGAGTTTAAATTCCGAACGGCCGAATTTTGGCGTTTAGCTCCGTAAACGCGTTTTCAATGTGCCAGCTATATATGAGACAGTTTTGACGTTGACAAGCTTATTAATTAATTAATTATAACATGACATCTGCGCTTAGATTGAAGGCGACGTTTACGCTATATGTCACTAAACTTCGTTTTCGTAAACGCGATCAAATTGTAGATGGAGAAATCCGTTTAGTAAAAACCAAGATTAGAATCGAATTATAAGCCCGATTAAGCGAAACGTAGTTTTTTAAACCTAGTTTTCGAATGCAAATTGTGAAATTGCACCTTAAAGTTTAATCTGCTTAAATCTACCATCAAGTGGGTCAATAAAAAATATTTATCGAATTTTAAACTGCAACGTTGTAACGTCACTTGCGAAAAATGTATGAGAAAACACTTTTTTCGTTTTTTTTTTCTTTTTTTCATACTTTTTTAACAGATATCAAAAAATATTTACAGAAGTTCTTGAGTTATAGATGTCATTTTCATCACAATTATAACGCATATGTTTTACTGTTTATTAGTAAACAATACATTTGTTATTTCAGAATTAAAGTTAAATAAACAAAAATTGAAAAATCCTTCATCGCTTACAAATTATTATACAATACCCACGTGCCAATATCCATTACATAGAGCCTTATAAAACAACAGCGAGCCCACTCCGACATTACATCTCATCCTATTTGCTACAAGCCCTTCCCGATGGGATAAACAAAGGATAAAATAATTTCGTTTTGTCACCAAATTTATTTGTCGTCCACAAATAAATTGAGGGTTCAGAAAATACCTTATCGAAATATACGATATATACCAAGCCCATTTAACATAATAACCCTTGTTCAATAATTTTACGTCACATAAAAATAAAAAATAAAATAAAATATGTTTATTTCGGACTATGTCCATATATACAATATTTAAAATTGAATAAATTAAAATAAAATTTAATACTACAATTAATTTAAACTATTAGAATTAATTTAAATATTTGCTTGAACTCATGCCGTCTACATGAACGCATCGCAACCAGTGGTGCAGAATAGGGCAGTCAGGATTATCACTTATTATTATTATTATCCCCAGTTAATAATACCTCAACATAACTTTCAGTTTTATTATTACATTTGAATATTTTAAAATACAATATTAATAATCGATTTGTTAATAATAAATGTAACATACTGAAACAACAAATAATTAATGCGAACAAGCCATGTGTACACTCCAATCAGCCGGCGACATGTTTTTTATTACAAGTTTTTAATTTAGTAAATATAAAAATGTTGCCTGCGACGCAGCGGACGTTGTCTCTTGTTTTTCTCACTGAATATTTTTGTTAGTTGATTCCGCGAAATTGGTAAGGCATAGCAACCATTGATATCATGGTTGCTATGCTACCAACCGATATTGTAAATGAAGGTTATGTTTTTATGGTGGGCAAAATTTCATCAGTTGAGTCCATAAGGCGTTACTGCGAAGCAAATAAACCAATCTAACATCGCATTTCTAGTATTAGTTAGGATTTGATACCGAACACAGGAGAAGCTGACTTCTTCTGACGGAACTGAGTAGATGGAAAAGTAAGCAAACTTAAACTGAACCACGACAATGTACTCAGTAATTAGAAGTTCTGCTGATTTACAAAAGATCCGACTTTAATGCTTTTAAAACAGTGCCAGTGCCAGTGGTAGAGTCAGCAACGACAACGTCTGTGACGTCTCTCGACCGGTGAAATACCACGACCTCACAGAAGACAGGAGTGTAGTGGTCTAGGGCATTTTTCAACATCGTCATATATGTATAACCGAATTACGCTTTGATAGAAAATAGAACTCAAGCTCGGCATCGTAACCTATCACATTGCATCATAGTAAAAAAATATTACAACAAAAATATAGTCGACTTATATGTGACGTAATAATGATAAATAATTCCTGAATCCGATTTGCTTCCTAATCTCCGTGATATGATATCGATAAGATTAAACGTAAGCTTTAAAATTTGACACCAAAAATAACAGATACATTATGTTAAAAAGGTGCAATTCACTAAATAACCTACAAAATAAATCTAATTTCTATTTCGAATTACTAAATCATAATTTATTGATATAGATACGATAAATTATCTTAAATAGTTAAAGAATATAGTAAATAGTGTTGGTAGAGGACGCCCTAGGAGAACTTATATCGATCAAATTAGTGACTCACTAAAAAGGGCGATATAAGGAGCACCCATAACCAACGAGCATGTATGCGTATGAATGTAGAAGAAGCGAGAGAGGTGTGCCAGGATCGCGCCAAATGGAAATCCATAATCTTTGCCTACCCCTCTGGGTTACGGGCGTGAGCGCATACTTATTTATTTATTTAGTTAAAGAACAACAATATTTAGTAATTATAATGAATTATGGAGTTTATTAAAAAAAATTGTTCACAATATTTCGAGTACTGTACAGCACAGTGTAGTTATTTACTAACGATATCAACCCAACAACATAACACATAAATTACCACATTATCAGTGTCAAATGTATTTATCAAACTACACATAGTGTATGGCTAGAACGATTAATTAATGTGATAAAGTTGTAAATTGCACGAGTATTCGGTCAGTCGTCTTCAGATGCACGCGAATTAAACAGTGTCGGGAAACTACGGCAGAAGTTTTACAAATGAAAGAATTAATTTGAATGTATGCTTAGTACATCGAATCGTTTATCGAAATATTTATCGAGACCGAGATTATTTCTCAAACAAGGTAAGGTTTCTTCCCAAATGATTTATCGTAAAAAAATATTTTATGTTCAAGAAATAAGTGAGATATTATAAAAGGCAGTGTCAGAAGAGTGAGAGAACAAGGCTGTGAAATAAATTATTCACATTGAAGTGAAACTTCTATATAGACGTGATAAGACCGATTTTGATGATTTGACTTATTCGACAGGTGAATTTCATTTAATTGAAAACAAAAACTGACAAGTAGTTTTTGAGTAATTCTTAATAATGCGTACCAAAAAGTCGGTTAAAAATAGGACAATTTTGCTTTCTTGGCTTACGTAGGCTAAACTATAGGACTTGTAGCTCTTTACATAAGCTAAATAAAAGTCCGCTATGACATATAACTATCTTCTATGGTTGTCTCACAATAACCCTTTTTTTCTTAAGAAACATTAATTAAAACACATACGCAATTATCAAGAGAATTTAATGTTGATTATAATTGCCCTTTGAACTATATCGTTCTGATCAATAGTTTAGAAGATATCAAAAGATTAAAAATACGCGCAACTTAAGAATGCAATAACACGTAAGAAAGAAAAGGACAGCAGTAGTTCGTTGAAGTTTCACTTCTACTATGTGTCTTGGCACACATTTCGTTTTTTGAATTTGGGGCTCACAATTTAATTTCATTACAATATGATAGTATTTTTATGTGTACACTAACTAGACATTTTTTTCATGTCACCAACTGGTACAGTTCGTCATTTTATAATTGAACTAGGCATATTATAAACAATCAGCGAATTGTTAACTGAACATTGACAATTTGCAAACCTAACTGTATCGTTCACAATTTGACGATTTGACTTCGACAGCTTATAAACTGAAATATAATTTAAATAAGAATTTAGCAAATATTTCTGTAGCGAAACCGTTTGCCAAATCAATACTTTGCAAGAGAGTCAATAGCTTTTGAAAAAATTGCAATACAGGGGAAAAACCTAGCTGTTATTTAGCGGTTACAAAAATATGAGCAGATAATTTCTTATGATCATAGTCATTTCTAAATAATGTTTTCTTCCGCAAAAATATGTAGTTTACTGGTACAGAGGCGTATTTAAAAATGAACAAAATCTATTAAACACTCTTCGAGCTATTTGAGAAAAAGTAAAATTTTTCAACTAAGCAACTTTTGATAGAAGTAAGTTGGGTTAAATCGTCATGTGTTCAATCAAGGAATCTGTGGTCTTCCAATGTACGTCAATTTTGGACACCTGTATAACTACCATGTCCAACATAACCTATAACTTATTAATTTAAGACAAGCCTCAGCATACATATTTAAGTACATAATGTAAACATACGCCATCAAAAGGCATATACAAAGTACATAAAAAAAATGATTTGTGATGGATGATTTTGGTTTTATGTGGTTGAATAATTAAATAACGCATGACAATTATAACAACTTGAATATCAGTATTTTGCTTCCGTTACTAAATTTCGCAATTTGGTAACGCTGTAGAGAAGAATAAACTGTAGAGAAATGTCATGTCAAATTGTGAATGATTCGCTTAGTGTACAATTGACTGTCAGATTATAATATACCTAGCGAGATTATAAACTTAGGAAGTTCACAATTGTTCGGTGAGATAAAATATCCTTTCGATTTTCATTCCAGAATGACGTGCGTGAATACGGCTTGCGCCGGCTCCCTGGCGGGCGCGGCTGGCGGCGCCTTCGCCGGCCTCATGACTCATCTGTTCGCGGCGCAGTGTCTCATCGCTGAAAAGTGGCCCGAAGACGCCTTTGAGCGTGTTACATGTAGCTTTAATACATTTTATGGCACTGATATAACTATAAATGAATTTTTTAAGCAAGTGATCACCTTCACTCAATCAGATAGGTGACACAAATAATTAGAATAGTCGAACTGACAAGCCTATTTGCATAGAAGAAACGAAAAAATATTTTTACATGCATAGATAACTCGAGATGAATGTTGCCTGCTAGTAGCGCATTCAGTTAACGTTTTCCATTATTCATCAACTATAAAGAAACCTCGTGGAACCCGATGGCAGCGCCACCTACCAGAATCAACTGTGAATCTACGAAGATTAAGGTAATATTCTTAAATAGTTAAAGTAGTTTTTTTATATTTCAGATGGCGAATTTTTCGATTTTATCATCGTCGGTTCTGGCACAGCTGGTTCCATCATCGCCAATAGACTGACCGAAGTGGAAAACTGGAAGGTGCTGCTGATCGAAGCTGGCGACGATCCTCCCATAGAAAGTATTGTAAGTCAAGGATTATCTTAATTATTGTAAACCCAAACCATTTCAAATGCGGATTTTATGGATCATGTTACGCATCAAGATACTGTACGTTGTTTTCAGATTCCCAACTTTGCAACATTAACTCACAGAAGTCGTCATGCTTATCAGTACTACACGGAACGAGATGAAACTATCAACCAGGGATGTGTAGACCGTAGATCGTTTTGGCCTCGAGGACGTGTAATTGGAGGAACAGGAAGTATTAATGGCCTCTTACATATGAAAGGTAGTGCCGGGGATTACGAACCTTGGCATTTAAAACAAGACGATGGATGGGATTGGTCCACAATTGAAACATACTTCAAGAAAAGTGAAAAAATAGTTGATCCCTTCATATTGAATAATCCAGAACTTCGTAACAATTACGGTGTTGAAGGTAACTTTATTATCGACCAATTAAACTATACGTTTACTCAAATCGCAGATAAGTTAACTCAAGGATACGTGGAGATGGGATTGAAATACTTAGAAGATCTTAACGGCCCTACACAAATGGGTGTCGGTAAAATTAGAGGAGGCAATCTTAAAGGTAAACGAGTTAGTACCGCAACAGCTTTTCTCATTCCAGCCAGAGAACGTAAGAACCTTTACGTCTTAAAAAAGACTATTGTCACCAAAATAGAAATAGATAACAATAAGCGAGCTGAGGGCGTAAGAGTCATATTATCTAACGGCGATGCGACTACTTTCTACGCTAAAAAAGAAGTTATATTAAGCGCGGGTGCAATCAACACTCCTATTCTTCTCATGTTATCTGGTATCGGTCCAAGCTCACACCTTAAAGAATTAAACCTCAAAGTAATCGCGGATCTGCCAGTTGGAGAAAACTTACAAGACCATGTAAGGATTCCTGTTTTAGTTACAATAAACACAAATGCTACTCAAGAAGATGAAGCGTATTGGCACAAAGCAACTGCTCAATATCTTATAGATCAAACAGGTCCACATGCAACAAATTACGACCAACCCAACCTCAATGCTTTTCTATCTGTTAATCCGAACAAAAAATTGCCTGATGTTCAAATAGATCATAATTATTTTGTAGCTAATTCATCATATATCTTTTCGATGTGCACAAATGTGTTATCTTATGAAGACGAAATCTGTAAACAGTTTTCAGAATTAAACAAGCAAAATGAGGTACTACTATTTTATATATCTTTGTGCCGTCCATACTCCAGGGGTAAAATATTATTACGCTCTATTAATGCTGTTGATTTTCCAAAAATCTATCCAAAATATTTTAGTGACGATAGAGATATGAATTTATTTGTCAGAAGTATTAAAAAAGTTATGAGAATTGTTGATACGCCAACATTTAAAGGTTTAAATGCAAAAATTCCAAGAATTCATTATAAAGATTGTGATGGGTATGAAATGGCCAGCGATGAATATTGGGAATGTATGGCTAGAACGATTACTTATAATGTTTATCACCCTGTAGGTACGGCCAAGATGGGTAAAACTAGTGATTCTACAACAGTATTAAATAGTCAATTAAAAGTAAAAGGTATAAAGAACTTACGAGTCGTTGACGCTAGCATTATGCCAACCATACCGAGTGTGAACACAAATGCTGCGACCATGATGATTGCTGAAAGAGCATCAGATTTCATTAAGAATGAATATGGGATTTTTGTAATAAATAAAGATGAATTATGATTATTTCTGTGTTTATTGCCTCTATGTATTTATTGAAACCTATTCAAAACATCAACCTTTTTAGTAAATTTTCCAAATGACATTTAATAACGTGACATTCTGTCAAATCAAAAATGCTATGTTTACGAAGGCAATTTCTATCTGTGTTGTACTTTTAATCTCTTGTTTAATTACAATACTGCATGCAATTACCATTTTAGACAGAGGTGTAAAACCTTTAGTTAAGAAATCTGTGGGAATTCAGTTTTATGTTAATGTGGAAAATAAAAAGGATAGTGCTTGTAAAATAGTTTCAAAAACCAAAACTTGTTTAATGGATAAAAGTAAAAGAGACTGTGATATATTTGAAACGAGCAGCGCCAATTCATATATAGTGGGACCGACAGAAAGCATGACGTTTATTTCTGTGCTACCAGCATTATATCAACATGACTTAATAGGTTACTTTGATTGTACTTTAGAGTATCAATGCGACAAAAAAAGAAATAAAACAGAGTTTCGTGAACCATTTAATACCAAAGTGTATGACCAAAACGTGCCATCGAATGATTTATTAAAAGATTATGTCGCGAATGAAAACACCAGAGAATGTTTGGAGTTAGACCAAAATTCGTTAAAAGATTGTAATCCCGCAGACTGTGATGTAAAATATTTAGGAAAGAGATCATTTTACAGCGATTTATTTAAAAAATGTATACCAGTAACATCGTGTGGCGGAGACCCCAACAAAGAGCTTCCTGAATCAGCATTACTGGTCGTCAGCAACACCTGTAGAGACCTAGAGACACCATTAACACTTCAAGATGTCTATGCCATTAGCACAGGTTTGGGTACCACAATAGTTACAACGACAGAGCCTCCTAAAAACTATAAAATTGAAATCACATCTAATTTATCTACGATATCACAGAATTTGAAGTTTTTAGGAGATCTTGCGCTTGGGAAATTATACAGTATAGATGAATCAATAGATATTAGCGCTTTCTGCAAAATAGCTTTTTTGTCAATAGCAGTAAGCGTTACAATCGTTTGTGGTAGTATCATATGTTTGTCTCTTTGTATGAATACAATAATATGTCTATGTAGTGAAAATACTGGCAAAGGATTAAGCTATTGGCCAAAAATAAAAAATGCTTTCAACCTTTTCGATATTCGACGAAAAGGTAAACCATTTGACGAAATTAAAGAAAACAGGAATTCTTTATTGCGAGAAGTCATGGTGAGAGATATACCTATTGAATTGAGGACTAATGTAATTGATTTATGTAAAAGAATAGATGACGAAGTGAGAGAGAAAAAACGATATAGACTGACTGACTTAGGGAGTCAGATCAGCTTGGAGATTGATAACGAATGCCAGACGTCTTCTCCTACGAATTCCAGTACTACTATTGAAGCAAATGATAACAAAGATAGATTGCCTCAATAAAAGTTAGTGTTTGACATTTTGTTTTATTTTACCGGATTCGTTTGACCATTAGACTTATTTGTGTAGCGATTATTCTACATAAAAAAATCATTTCTTTGTCAAAACCTATTATCGTCGATTATAAATATAAACGTAGACAAAAATAATTTAAATCACTCCTACGGCATCATCATCATCACCACCATGCCCTTTTCGCACTCATGTGGGCTCAGTACACTATGATTGTAGTCCATTACTGTACAGGTTTTGGCTACAGTTTTTACGGTCGGCGGCCTGACGCCACCTCTCTCCTCAGGAATCACTCCTATAGAGCTATCCTTGATTTTTTTTTAAATTCAACTTTTTCGATACAAACTTTTATTTCCTATTTAACCTCCAGAAGTTTTTATAAATGGTAGTATATATAAATTAGAAAGGATCTCAGTAGATTTAGCGTGATGATGAACAGCGGAAATTTCAACTCTCACATATATAGATGATAAAGGTTATTTATTAGTTACTTTAGAGTGGTAAAAAGCAGAAGGACATTGAAACTATCCTGCTTCAAAGATATTGATTCATAATATCGTTTTCTTACATGTGCTTTGTCGTTCGAATAGTCTATAGGTTTTGGATCCTGTGTAAGCAAGGGATGGATCCAATTTCTTGACATATTTACCTTCACAAAAATCATTTAAACAAAATAGGGTACCGTAGGGTACTTAAATTAGATTGGGATTTCGCTTTGTATGTTTGCTTCGTATCAGCTTTTGACGTAAGCAGAAAGCTTTTAAAGGTTAAGGCAAATATATAAAGGTAAAGTTAGATTTTTTTACAGTAATGGATGCATCAGTCCTTAAAGAACTTTTAAAAATAACTCTCTTAATTCTTATACTCCATCTTCCTTCATTAGCATTTTTAATATTTTGACATCACGTAGACTTGCAATGTTTAAAATAATTTAAAGTTAAACTACCACTTAGGTTACATGAACACTCTCGCTTTCAAAAGCCCCAAACGTGATGAATTTTCATTCATAGCCATTTCATCGGTAGCACTACATCGTCGACGACTAATTCAATCGGAGCCAAAACTAACATTTGTACGCGCTCTTTGTTCTAAGGACCTCGATAACTACTACGCTCAACTATATATTATAAGGTTCATTGTATTCGTACAATTCAACTCAACAATACAGACATATCGTCGTTATTTATTTGTTCTCCAAAATATTCGTTCAAAATACTTAACACAAAAAATCCGCTAATCCCAATTCATCATCATCTTGCTGCCCTTTTCCCGCTTTATCTTACTTAATGACTGTCAAAACCAAAAAATACAATCGTCAACAATAGTCAAGAGCGAGACAAAGACGATATATCTTTACTTTACAAATATTACTTAAAATGTTGTCTCTAGTAAGAAAGCCATAACGCAAAGAAGACAGATCGGAACTTAAATTTTGTAATTTCCCGCCAACAACGACGCGACGGGAGCGAGAAAAAGCGAGCGAATCGAGTTTGTGCTCTGCTCCGCTGGCGCTGCTTTCGTCCTAATGCTATTAGTATTTGAAACCACAGACTATTAAATATTCATAAACCTCAGTTTATAATATCCCAGTAACGATATGCCTTTTTGAGTCTTGACGTTAAATTATATCTATATATCACAGACATTTCTGTTGTTACGTAGCGTAAGGGCTTTTCTAAATTCATCCCATAAAAAGTTTGTGTGAAATAATTGTAATCCAATGTAAATTGTCCTCAGATCTATTTAGTTAATCATACTAAATAGGGTTGACCTAATGCTGGACACTTTTCGGTCATATTAAAGTGATTTGTTGTTGCGGATGACTATGGGTAGGAGTCTCTGAACATCAGGTTAACACAACCCACTTGCTCGTTTGCCACCGTCTACCATAAAAAAGTGATGCTTTTGCACAAATAAACCGACTTGACTAGGGAATGTTAACTAAGGACAAGTGTCACGATGATACAGAATACAGTCATGAAGTAAATATTTATCATTTATTCTTCATAAATACTATACTCATCTTGTTTAAAAAATTCCATATCTGCTTTTTTCTCTCTCCTACACAAAGGCTGGTAATCCATTTGTAAGTTGTGTGGTTGTTGCTGAGGTTGTCCAGCTACTTGTCAGGTACAATCACCTAACAACACGTCAACCACTTGCTCGTTACTTATAACTTATGAAAAAATACGTGTTATGTATGTGTCGTGTTGCAAACTAGAGTTCTTTATTATTCGTGCATTATGTATAAATTTTTTCTAATTCATAAGATAATAATATAAATTTAGTTGTTAAAACAGCTTTTATAAAATAGCTAAGGAGGTTTTTATGTATAAACATCACGAGCTGGTTGTACAGATCGTTTTTTTATAATTATGTAAAAAAAAAACGAATCGGACAGATATTCATTAATTTATTTCCTTTGCAAACAATGATTGCAGAATACGTCAAACTGTTATAATATGAATCTTAAATAGGTGGAGACTTTAAGTAATTTTATTGCTGTGTATGTCTTCGATACTCCTCGTATTTAATTTCCGGTTGTAATGTAATGTACGTAGTGGAAAAAATTAAAAAACCCAAGTGCTGTCAATGACAGAAAGGTCATTGTCAAAATCTTTCAAACGACTGCCGAGAAGAGAGATAATTCAGTTTTGAAATAAAACAAGAAATCTACGTGTCCTGAATTAAGGCCAGTTTTATAGTTATCAAAAAATATAATTTTTACTGCGTTTGTAAACATGTCTGAATCGTACTTAGAAAATGACAAAAATTTAGCAAACAGTAACAGTAAAAATGAAATGATTCCTAACTATAAAACTGTCGACCAAAATTTTAATCATGGCAATGTTAAAACATTGAAAAGTACTGGTGATGAAGACGATATGGAAAGGTGTGGGAATGCCAAATACAATCCATTAGAAAGTATAACTACCAAGAGCGAGCAAGAAGTAGCACATGAAAGAGACAACGAGGAATTGAGTTCTTCAACATCTATAAAATCTACTACAGGGAATGCCCCTAAGGACCGACTACATCGTATTGACTTCACTCCCATCGCTGGTGTAGACGATGATCCGGACCTGTACAAGAAATGTTGGGATTATTGGAATCTTATCAAAAATGTTAGTTCAAGCAAGTCGAACAAATAAGTAATAATCTTATATTTCTTAAATATGATTTGTAATTATGTGATAATAAATTTTTATTATTTTTTTTATTCAAAAACTTTCCCTTCTTGTTTGTTCTATTTGTTTGTTGTGTCGTAAGCGAACTCAGAAAGGAATAAAATTTGTTTTCTGACCGAAGCTAACTTTCGAATTTATTTTTTTTTGAACTCCTGAACTAAAGTATCAATCTTTAATTATTGACGACGTTTTATTTGTAATTTCCGTATTTGCTTCTTTTGATTATTTAAAATCTTGATAAATAAATTATTGTAATCTTGGTAAATAAGAACAAATTATCAAGTTTCATTTTAGTAAATTTTATTTCACTTAACTGCGCTGGATTTTGAACGTAACGAGGCGACGCCTGCCATCCGCGACAGTCCTTTGTTGACTGTTTGTGAGAGTATTATGAGTCAGTCCGTTCGTATGATAATGTAACGTTAGCAACCCGTGACATACCTTTACTTAAAAATGAGTATAAAAAGGTATAATAAACATTTATATCATGGCTTATGTAGAAAGTACCTAAAATTTTAAATCTAAGTAAATTTGACTATGAAAAAACATTCATTGTCTACGTTCATTTCAAACGCCGAAACTTAATGAATTACGGTCGAATTTCATGATTTGATAGATTAATTATATTAAACAAAAAGGACAACACATATTGTCAAACTTTGTTGTTTGCGTCACGTAAAAGTTATGAACCGAACAAGCGAGACAAAAGCGTAACTTGGACAAAACCTGTACAAGAACTTCAGCTTTCCTCCACAATATATATGAAAAACTTACTAACAACCTAATGAAAAACCTTTCAAGTTTATTTGCCATTTAATTAAAGTATTGACATTTTATATTGCAACACTAAAGTATGACGTCATTGATAAGAGTGTCCTTATTCACCTCGTATGTATTTACCCGTCTCACGTGCCCTTTATTGCGTCACGATCCTCCGTACACTCAGTATTCTTAAGTGTTCAAGATCTTTTCGCTTCCCGTATTAATATACCCATAGTTTACATTTATCATGTCTTCCAACACGCATTTTCCTGTGCGACCGAACTTCAAAAGAGATATTTAGTAGTCGAATAATTTCATATAGCGCCATCATACAGATTTTTAAGGTACCAATAGGTTAACCATTGACAACGGTTGCGATAAACCACAAAAGATGGCGCTCTAAAAATAATATATTTATGAAAAATCACATTGATTCAAGAAAGACGCCTAAATAGATAGAAAAAAGAAAAACCTTATCTAAATACGAATTTGGATTAAAATCGTTAATTTTTTTCGAAATGGGAATCAAACATGTATAAAAGAATTGATCGTTTGATATTATAAGGCTTGTACATTTTATGGAAGCAATGCACCGACACGTCCACTCCCGTGGGAGTCTCTCGCAAATATGATTGTCGCGCCGCGACGTTGTCGCCCGGAGATGCAAGGAAACTTAATTAACCCCCTCCCCGGCCGATAATTATACAAAATTGACAGCAACCCAACCTCGCTTGCCCCACTAATTTGAGTGAAGAAATTCCATTAACGCTACAAGTTGCCATATAGGCGAAGTTCATTTCAAACCTATTGCCTATAGACTCAAAAAAAGAAATATTTTTTACTGTTTATTCCTCTAACCATTGTTGCAGATGCCTATGATTAGCGGTCAGTTTAAATTGGGTGAACTGTTTGCTCGTTTGCCACCTACTGCTATAATAATCAATGTATATTGTCTCACTAGAAAACTTAAGAGTTCAAGGAACACGTCTTAGAAACAGGACAAATCAAATTTTTTATGTTTTTAAAACTCGAGGAACACTACCAGTTCAAGATATATTTAAAAAGATATGGGAAGTCTGCCTGTCATAATTTGGGTTTTAAAAACTAGAGGAACGATGTCAATTTACGATATATCGAAAAGCATATTTTAAGTCTGCCGAATTAGGTACATTGGGCCGTGTAACTTAACTAAAACGTGTATAGTCAATAATACAATCACATTATCCCTCTATCAAAATCTTGAATCTAGTAAGAAACAGTTTTTAATTTCGCTGCCTGTCACGTGTTGTAATAAATTTTGTTCCGTCAGGCCCGTTGCTTCCACGGGCGCTGTAAGTGACGTTAACACGTTCACTGCGGAACAGGCCCATATCGGCCTGCCGCGGTATTTCAGCTGGTGCGGACGAAGAAAACTATGTCCCTCTCGCTTGTGC
>JWHW01032071.1:84316-103717 GCA_000931545.1 Papilio glaucus | reverse complement strand
ACTTTAGGTTCGACGACGTGTACCTCGGTATCGTGGCCAAGAAGGTGGGCATCGAGCCGCTTCACTGCCCGCGGTTCCACTTCTACAAGAAGACGTACACGAGGGAAGGCTATAGGAACGTGATCGCTTCCCACGGGTACGGTGACCGCAGCGAGCTGATATCAGTCTGGAACGAACAGAACAGTGTCTCGTGAAGTTGTTATAGGACTCGTGCGTGTGAGGTTCGACTCAACAGTGCCCCATTGTCGAGGGAGGTGGACGTTGTTGACAGTGCAAGTGGACGTGTTCTTTGTTCAATAAATCACTTATCTCACGTCAATAATTAAGCTCTCTGCTACTTAATGCTAGGACACTCAGCTTGATGATAATTATTGTAGTTTTTATCTATTTGTTGTAAGGCATCAAAACTGTTACATAATGTAGGGTATTTTGTAATTTACTTCTAGATTTAAATATTTCTTGTAGATAATTCAGTATTTATAATGTTAAATGCACGTTATTGTGAATTTTAACGTTAGTATTTATACTACTTTATCTGATTTGTAAATTTTATTGGAAAATGAAAATAAGTGAAAAGTCCATCTTAAGACGATGAAAATAGAGATTCAAAGAGATTGTGTTCTTTTGCCTCTTAATTACCTTTGTTTTCTCTTTGTTTACTTTTATGTGTAACTGTGCAGTCGTTAATTTGTGTGTGTGTTTTAGAAAAATCACTTTAATTTGTTGTAGTGCATGACAAAATGTATAATTAAATTTAATGATTTATGTTTTGTAAACATTGATCACAAAAGCACTCAAAAAGATACTGATTTTAGATTTAGATTTAATTATAATTACCTACTTATATATTTACCAGAATACTTTATTTACTTTACTAGTTACTTTGTAGTGTGATCTATACATACTCACTGTCTATATTAATACAAAAAATCCTTAGCAGATTAGAATTCTTCTATTTGCATTTTATAGCCCAATTATTAAGGAAGTTTACCCTTACAAACTAAACAAAGAAAAACAATGAAGACGTGTTCGCGGGGCAGATTATCTCAAATATTATAAAGCCCTATTGGGATTCTATCCGTACGGGACGGGATGTTTTAGAAATATCAATTCATAGAAAGTGTATGAATGTACACCACGAACGGGACGTGCTTAAGATCGTTGAACATAGATCTAAATATAAAAGAACTATAATTCTAAAAATCACAGTTTACAATACTAGGATATTCGGACAGTCACGGCGCGTATCCATTTATTTGACCGTCAATGTTGTCTAAACCAAGTCCCGGTAGTATCCGGTCTCGTATGTATTGGGCTTAATTCTTTAGTGCGGAGGTAAAACCACGGGCACAGGTAATAGTTAATGTGACTTAACTCTGATATAAAAGAGGGTAGTTAAAAATTTCTTATTCCTATACTTTGTTCACCTGTCAATGATCAACTGTCAAGCGATACAGATAGACAGATAATTTACTATAATATATTTATATATTAAAATACATATGAATGACAATTCTAGGAATAATTTAGTATAAGTTATTTATCAAACAATACATCTAAACCCTTCCTCACATTTTTTGATATCTTACATTGTTGAAACAAAACTATCTTTGTGTTTAAAGTGAAAAAATTGTAAATGTACAAAAAAATGTTTTATATAAACTAACTCGTCATAATAAAGTAACGCATACCATTGTAGTCAATCTGAGATTGTTGTACACTGTAGTTGATTTAATTTAAATAAATTGAACTTTTTCAATTGACTTTTTATTTTAACTTATCTTAAATTGATCTCTTTTCCACCTGTTTTAAAATTATATTTTATTTTAGGTAATGACCAGTTAAGTCACCATAACCCCGGCTGATGTTAATGTCGATGTAATCTAAACAATAATTTAGAATGAACCCTTTCTTCTGAGAAAAATCACGTCATATTTGGACAACAAAACTGTACTGAAAACAACTTTTTCTCACATTACCTTATGAAATTAGCTATTTATATTATATGATTTTACTTGACTTTATCCCGCGATTTCCACAAAATTATTCTATATATAATACAACATTTACGATGAAAGGATAAAAGTGTTATACTTTCATCAATTCAGGTAGTACCTGCCAAGCCAAAGACGTAAAAGTAGTGTATTTCCACGACTAGGACTATTTGTTTTTATAGAAGAATGTGGGAAACGAGAAAGCGGATCACCTGATGTTAAGTGAACGCTACCCATAGACATCCGCAACAAGCACAATTGTTGCAGATGCGTTGCCTACCTTTAATGGACAGAGGAGGGCATAGACAGGAAAAAGGATATTTCCATTTCCCCGTTAACCCCCTCCCCGTCCAATCCACTTCCCGTTCTCATCCTATCCTAATGAGGAAAGGGGGGAAGGGGAAGAGGACTGAAATTAGGCCTCCGGCACCTCACTCATCAGACGAAACGTTCTTCTACTTCACGCCTGTTTTCTATGAGGTCGTGGTATTTGACAGGTCGAGCCGGCTCATACGTGCAACAGATGTTGCGGGCTCTATCACTGTTAAAATAAATTTTACAAAATAGTAGCTGTAGCTAGTGAACAAATACGGTATGCCAATGCAATAGTTACGAGAAGGCATCGTCCCTTACCATCACAACAGCGACTAGCTCGTTATTTTGTAAAAATGAAATAAAGAAGCGCCGTGGGATATCTGCACTGGTGTTACGTCTCGTCTCGTCGAAAGTAACATACTGTGTATATTTTACCGCACAATTGTTTTAAAAATGGAGTACACGCCTGGCGTGCAGAGCGGTACTCGCATTGAACTTGAAAAAACGCACCGTGTGAAGGGATCATTGTGTACAAATATCTAACGGTAGTATGGAAATAGGGGGAGTTAAATCGTTTAATTCCTGTTACCCGTAGAACGCCGAGAGGCCAGTCGCTAGGGGTTTAAATTCAAAACTAGATTGAGACCTCTCCACTAAATCTTTGCTGGCATTTGGCAGCGATCGACGATCGGTCGTGTGCTTATTGCCCGACTTACCGAAAAGGTGGTAATATTTTTCGCTGAAATGTGTATGTCCCCGTTCGATTGTGCTCTCCTGTGGCCTGAACGAATTGACTGATTTTAAAGAGAGATGTCGCACTCGTCACCGGATTGTCAGCGCATATGTCAGCATAAAACCTATATAGTAGAAGTAAAAGAAAGCATAATAAAGCATGTATTTGAGGAGCGATGGTATGGACAGGGAAAGGAAATATCCTTTTTATTGCCTGTTCCCTTCTCTGTCTATGTACTATATGATAGGCAATGCATTTTCAAATCAATAGCTTATAGCAAATGCCTATGGGAAGCGGTCACTTGACAGGTGAACTAGTGCTAGTTTGTCACCTTCATCCTTAAAAAAGGTTAAAAAGTGCCACTTTGTATAGAATCTTTGCACTCTTGGAGAAACACCAAGTTCCTACCTGGCCTTGGACCGATGGACCGTCTGAAGTTAACATTCTGACGTTTTATAACAGGAAAAATAAAATAAAAAACGGTACAAAGATTTTACGATTATGTAATTAGTAAACCCCACAAATAAAATTATTACAAATAATAACAAATTTTACTTAATATCTATGTATGTATGGCACGAAACCCCTGACGCCTAAATACCAAAGAGTTTTAAACCATTAGAGTTGAAGCAAACCATAAAGATACTAATCCGAGACCAGTGACAACTTCGCTCTTTATCTATGGGAGGCTAAAGACAGTTTTAAATTGACATTTTCATTACAAAACACCTGATACCAAGAAAGAAAAAATATTATTGTTTTCAATTTTCCCTAACAACATTATTATATTTAATTAATTCGTAATAAATTCAGTTTTTATATCTAAGTTACATACAAAAAAATGGTGCTCCTGTAAAAAAGTTACACAACAATGATCAACAATTCAACATAAGAAATAACAAATATTTTTAATGTTCATATAAGAACATGTTAAACAATGAAAAATAAAACAACATAAATATTTTACAAACATATAACACTAAGGACTAAAATAAATTTTTAAACATATTTTTGATGATGAGCTCATACCAATGTTACTAACATGCCATAAACATTTAATTTTAATAAAAAATACTATGAACAAATAAAACTGGACTAAAAACACTGGGACCATACGAAATGTCTAAAATATTAAACGGCGCACATATACCTAATTTGTTTGATAAAATATATCATTAAATTCACACGTTTACACAAGAGAGCTAGAAATCTGTAATACATAGAAAATTTAAAAAAAAAAACTACATAGTCTTTGTAACTGTCTTAATGTTTCTAAACTATAGGAAAAAATCGTTCGTATAATAAAGTAATATACTATTGTAATGTCATAAATATAAACATATAAAAACATCAGTACTTCTGTTTTTACGTATAACCTGGGGCTTCATTAAATAAGGAATGTCTTAAAAATCTATTGGGTTATTGGTAAATTTCATCCTATCTAATCGTAACTAATCTTCTATATTAACAATATTTTTGACATTTTGTTCCACGACATACATTGCTATATCAACCAGTAACAACTTTTTGACATTTACCTACCAAGTTATTATAACTTAGACGCAAAATCAAGTCACAAAATGTTACAGCGAGGAAGATAATAAACGAAAGCGTGCGTAGCCGCAGGCAATAGGTAGTTTTAAATATAATTATTTCAAATATTTTCGGTTCACATTACCAATCGCAAATTAAAAAAAAAACCTGGTATAAATATCAAAGTAAACGAATACAATCATTGAATATAAAGTATTTATATTATTTTTTTATAAAAAAGTATTTATCACCTCAAAAAATAAACCGTATATTTCTGTTGTAATTGTTATAATCTAGGTCCTATACATATATCAATTGATTGAGTATTTCAAATTCTACATTGAGCAACGTCCAAAAAGTAAAATGACTAGCAGAATTGTACATGTTCCGATTTACAAAAGATAAGAATATAAAAGTCAAATGAAAAAAAGAATCTCCCATTTTTTTCTTACTAGCAACACCGACACCTCATTATGTCTTAATTGTTTTGTATATCTGTAATAGTAAAATTATAAAATAATTTTTATAATGGAAGATATATCAAGATTTAAAACCTAACTTAAATCAGTAATTCCTATTTTTTTAAATTACAATTTTTAATTAAGAGGATTGGCAGCGTCTAGTTCCTTGAAGACATAGATAATCTTCATGATGGCGAGCCAGAGGTCCTCATCATTGATGTCGTTGTGCAACGCGAACCTTATTGTCTTTGGATTGAAGCACACTGCCTTCACTATTACACCTTCATCATTGGGAGTTTTGCAATCACCCTGAAAATGGGAAAACTATTATTACATCTGGCAACACTGTTCAATTAAAAATTTAAAAACATTTCAAAACACCAATATTCGTGGTAAAAGCCCTCATTAGTGGGCGAAAAGTGAAGAATTGAAAACGGTCCAATTGGACGTTTTTTCTTTAGTTGACGTCATGAGGTTACATTTTACCGTGGGTTTCCACTAGCGTAAAATCGTGACACAATATTTCTCTAAAAATGATGATGAATGACACTATGTTTTATGTGAATGTTTTCAGCAGTGTGATCCCACGGTTAGCTCTGTCTGTGGAACACTTTCGACCAATGATATTGGGTGCGTGTAACATATCTTTAGTATAAAATATCATTGCCTCAGAACATATTCTTTGATATATTTACAATATTTATTATTCCCTTTGATATTACGCCATTTTATTACTAGTAAGGAAAGCCAAATAAAAAATAAAATTTGTCCATATTAGGAAAGAGAGTTTGCGCAATTCATAATGCTCACTTGAGTTTCAGCCAGACAGACTTGCGCCAGTCTCTGCAAAACGGTCTCGGCGACGAGAGGGCTCAAGGCTGCGATCTTGACCAGCACTATGTTGGTGTGCTGGCCTTCCACGTCCACTGAGAACGTCTTCAAGAACAAACCCTCGATAGCTGTAACAGAATATAATAAAGGTTAAAGAACCAGAACAATTTTTAACTTATTTACTGATTTTTGCTTATATTGGTGATTTGGAATGTAATAAACTCATAGCTAAATATTTAAAATCAGTTCCATAGTTCACATCAGTCCTCTGCGACAATTTTTTTAACTTTATCAATAGCTAGTATAGTCAGGGTAAAAGGTTCGTCACCTTCAAGTTGACATTTGTTTGCACCAGTGATACTGACACATATTGAGAAATTAATAGAACATATTTGTTTCACACTTCACATTGACTAGCAGTTACTATCTTGAACCTTGTGCTCATATCAAGTAAGTATAATTTTAGATGCAGTTGTCTGTGTAGCGCTTTACTTTCATAAAGTACTAAGTGTGTATGACTTGATAAAAGAATTTGAAAACTGCCGACGGATTTCGTAGCCCGACTGTACATCTCCGGTCGTGCTCCTTGCACCGCTGTACAGCTACCACTATTGGGGCATCAGTTAAAGGATATACCCGGGTCTAATGTTAACAACCAATAAACTCAACTGACTGCCCTGATGACATTCCGGAAATGATTCTACATGACGAAGAAATCTTTTAGATAAGACATTATTATCTAAGATACGGCAAACGAAATGTATCTCCCCATCTGTTATTTGATAAGTAAATTGATAAATCAACACAAGTGGCAAGTGGGTTTCCGAGCTAGATCTGGGGCCAACACTGTTAAATCCTAAAAACCAAATTAAGTTGAACCCTTGGGTAACGCCGTTGGCGATCGTATGGGTCAATTTTATATTGATGTACAACAGAATATTAGACTCTTCAGTCTGCTTAGATGAGGAATAGAACAGATGATGGTATAAATTTCTAATGCCGGATCTTATACCATAGCAAGATCCTAGAAGGCGTTACCAAAACGTTGTCATAGGAGTGACGCAGGGCAGATGCTGCATGTATACTAACTGGTAGCAAGGACGCGCGCGCGCTTGTGCGAGTAGTGCAGCGTGGGCGCCACCTCGTCCAGCGCCACCACCGCGGCCGCCGCCAGCACCCCCGCCTGCCGCATGCCGCCGCCTAGCATCTTTCGCACGCGACGAGCTCTGCGACAATTTCAAGGAAATCACTCGTTTGTCTCACACAGACAAATAGAGTCAAAAATCCTCACCTAACAGTTATCTTGATTAAAGAATTGGAACAAGTGGCCGGTGCCACTTTTTCCATTCGATTCCTTTTATGGTAGAAGGTGGCAAGCAAGCGAGCAAGCGAGTCACCTGATGTTAAGTACCTGCGACCCATGGACCTTTATACCTTTAATGGGCAGAGGAAAAATAATGTTTCCACTTCATATCCATCTCCACCCCGACCAAATCTCATTAGGAAAGGATGGGAAAGGGAGAAGGACTAAAATTGGGTCAGTAACCAGGCTGTATCTCATGAACCGTGATAGTTACAGTTAATTTTCACACATGATTTATTTCCGTTGCCGATAACAACAAATACTAAAAATCATAATAAAGTAAATATTTAAAGGGGCTTCCATACAACAGACATGATTTTTTTGCCAAAAACGGCAAAACAGTTAATGAGGGAACTCTTCGTGTGTGAGTTCGCACTTGGCCGGTTTTTATTCAATTGTTTATAAATAAAATGTACAAAGGTTAGCAAAGGTGAGAGATGCCATAAGTCACAGTTAGTCGGTAAGTATATAATAATAATGATGATGTCAGATATCGTTATCAAATATTAAAAAACCCTGACTTGAAAACAAGTTTACAAGTTGTCTCTTTAAGGAAAATGTACAACAAAAACTCTCCTGTGATTTTTTTTTACCAAATCAATATTTTACTTTCTCTAATTCGACTAAAGCCGTAATAACTGTATGGCCACGCGTCTGAACAATGTTACAATGGAGATTCGATTAAAACAATGAATGTAAAAATAAGTGAAAAAAGTAAGAAGAGTATTATCTCTGTCATCTATCACCGCTGCTTATGAAAATAAGAGCATACAAGTAGTATACATACTGTTCTATGAAATGATAAGAACCAACTAATGCGGACCCCACGGGCGCACTTAGGCCCTTGCTGAAGCAGATCGAGACCGATTGGCAGGGGCGCACGAGGTGTGCGGCGGGGCAGCCGGAGTGCACGGCCGCGTCCAACAACCGCGCGCCGTCCATGTGGAGAGCCAGCCCGTGATGCGAGCAGAACTCACCAAGCTCCTCAACCCAATCTTGGGGCAGCACCTGATAACAAATAAATATCTTAACATTTACCTTTGTGGATAGGAGGGCTCCAAGTCACGCATACGTGATGCTGGCCTAAACTCCTTCCAATGATAATAAGCCAGAAAGAATTGCAAGTGCTTATATGTTAAACTTATTTGACAGCTTTATAAATATCAAACAATCTTTAAAAACAAGTTAGTATTCTAAAAACCCAAGTTGATATGCATTGGCAACCCACAGAAGTCAAGTCAAAGTAACACGATATAGGGTATCAATTAATTAATTCAATTAAATATAATTTATCAGGGAATTTAACCAGGAAATTAAAAGTACGTAATAGTAAATTTATGAACCATACTGTCTATGATAAGTATCAGATATAATATTAGCTACGTGGGAATCAATATCGTACACATACTCATACGAAGGATAATCTTATTAGCGAGTCGACCGAACAACAAATTCAAGAGATAGTTTTTTATCCATATACAGGGTTTTCATTACATTTAGTGGAAAAAGACCATCACCACCACCACTACAACTATATCGCCACTATATAACCACCACAAGCACCACCATTACCACTACCATGACCATCATCATTCCCATCACCACCACTACAACTCCCAAATATCGTCTAACGCAGCTAAAAAAATTTTAACTTCAATAAAGTACGCAAGCAAAATGTTTTCATTATTTTACTGCTTAAGGCAACGTTTGTGACATTGCAGGTAGCGCTTTTGATACGGCGACGCTTAATAATTTTTATTCACAATTTCAAGGGTTTTCAACTTTTTGGGCCTAATTTTCAAAAATAAATTAAAATAGCTAAAATAGATATTACCTGTCTTCCAGTAAAACTCCCATCAAAATCGGTTCAGTCGCTTCGGAGATTACCCCAAACATCCGGACAGACAGACAGACAAAAATAAAAAAAAATGTATTTTTGTTATAAATATCCATGTGTATTGAGTATGGAAACTTTGTGTGATATTACATATGGACACTTCAATTGCATTTATTTGTATACAGAAAGAATACAAATAAACCTCACTCTTCAAAATTGCTCAATCAATCAATTAAACCCAAAGCAATGCTCACCTTGCCTCCACACACATTGTGAGTGTTTTCTATGGCAACCATGGAGCTGATAGGTTCGTGCAGGTCACTGCCTCTTAAACGATTCTTCAGCTCTGCAATCTCAAACGTTCCATCGGGCTTATTCTGCAGAGTGCTCAGTAGTACGCCGCCTAGATGAGATGCACCGCCTGGCAATTACAATCCTATCACTAAGTCATGCCTAGCATAATTCTCAAAGACACCATCTTAACTGCACTAATTTTACTAGCATGCTTGTCGTGCCAAACCCAAATGTAGGTGGTTACTAAAATTACATTGTGTATTTCCCGATGTACCTTCATAGATACATTCTGGCTCCTCGGCACTGTGTATGTATGTAATATAGCTTATTTGTATTGTGGGCATTGTCTAACATTATTTGAGTGACTTTTTTGTGATCAGATGATACCATTTTTAAACAATATAAGATATTATCATCCCCCCTGGACATCGCCAGTAACATTAAAGTATTGCTGAGGTTCTTCAGAGGCCTGAGCTGCCTGGAGTGCTAAGTCCTGGCCGCAAGCAATCAAGATGTTACCTTGGTATAATTTTGCTTTGTTAGGTCTATTATAATGTTTATGATCACCTTGCTCATACTTGTAGATATGTGATAAATGTCCAGCAAATGCCTCCGAGCCTCTTTTGTTGCAGTGCACCATTACTGTAAATAAGGGTAAACAAATTTATTTTAAATGTGATAATTTCAATAGGAACAATGTTAAGCAATTTGCATATACTGCCTTCTACTACTACTACTACTATTGCATCACAAGGATGCTTATGTTCTATATGACAGTAATTTTATGACGTCTTATAAATCATAGCGTATGTTATCACCATTTATTATTACAAGTTTTGATTGTAATTAATCTTATTGAAATCGAATTCCTCACAACTTTAGAAGTTGATAGAAGTTCACTGTTGAAAGTAGCCATCCTCCATTGATCGGATCACACGCGACCGTCATCCAGTGAACTCCAGCAACCTGGACCTGATCATCAGTCAATCTTGAGGAAGGACCTTTTGCCCTCATCAGCTATCTGGTCATGTCAAAAGTCAATATCAAAAATTCCAGGTTAAATTTTAACTTTTGGTAATAGCAAATTGACTATTTTTGGCCACATGATAGGAGGGTAATGTTTTTCATATGTATCTATGTTTGTTCTATCGTGACCTCTTGTAGCCTACATGGCTTGACCAATTTTGTAGGGAAGTTGTCAATTGTTTCCTGTTCATCCATGGAGCGTCATAATGGTAGTCAGTTGGGTTTATAAATCCAACTAACTCTTGTCCATCATTATCCATCACATGATCATTATAGAAAGAGCCTATTGCTACAGATCTTTTATAGATAATTTCTAGTGTAGATGAGAAAATCACTGATATTTAAAGATAATAAATTCAAGTATAATTTTTAAGATGACATTGATATTGAATTGAAGTTTCATTTGATAAACTTGCACCTTTTGTAAGAAATAAAAAAAGATAAGTGGTCTCTTATCTAAAAGCCAGAATGATATTAAGGCAAAAGTTAATAAATAAAAGTAATATAAAAATAAATAAATATACGCTCACACCCTTAACCTAGAGGAGTAGGCAGAGATAATGGATTTCCATTTGGTGCGATCCTGGCACACCTCTCTCGCTTCTTCTACATCCATACATTTATGTATACAAGCTCTTTATGGTTATGGGTGCTCCTTATATCGGCCTTTTTAGTAAGCCACTAATCTGATCGATATAAGTTCTCCTATTGTTTTGTTACTCTCCCTTCATTAATCCTTTCAACATGCCCGAACAAGTAAAAATAATATGTGGGAGAAATATTCAAGAAATATATTTATAAAAAGAGAAACCTAAAAAATAAAAACCAGCTTTCCTAGGTTGTGTGATGTGACATTTAAGACAAATTTTCAGATGAAAACTCAAGCAAAAGCTCTTAGGCTAGAAATGTAAGAGCCCTATTAGTAATTAATTATTCTATACATCAAATGTTATTTATTCTTTCCACTGACATAAGATCATATCATGATATAAGCTTTCTCTCTTAAAAATACTGAGATGACAATATGTTTAATGTGATTTTTTCAGCAGTGTAAACACACTTCATATAGGTACTCAAAACATACCTTAACAGGTCATGCTTCGGTTTTCCAATCCCACTGCTGGTAAGTCCATGGGTGTTTGAATTTCTTATGTATTTATTACAATTTTCGTATAAAATTAAGACAATTCTTATGTGTGTGCCCACTGAGGTAAACTCACCTGCTATTAAATTAGCCATGGTACCAGATGGGACGAAGAGAGCGGCTTGCTTACCAAGCAATGTCGCTACTTTACTCTCCAGAGCGTTCACAGTTGGATCCTCTCCGTAAACATCATCGCCAAGAGCTGAATTAATCATCGCATGTTTCATAGCCTTTGTAGGTTTGGTAACTGTATCTGATCGAAGGTCCACTATGTAAGCCATGTTATTTGTTTCGGGCATTACTAATCAATTACGTTTTAAGAAGTCACTCAGTTAAATAACTTTTATACTTTAATCATGTAAGTTTAAATGTCAGTCTATTTCGAGACATCAACAGGAACCTGTAACCGTGGTTTTCCACTGGCGTAAAATCGTGTCGCGATACAAACTTTCTCTCTATCTTTCTTTCTGAAAAAACTGAGTAGACAATATGTTTTATGTGAATTTTTCGGCAGTATAAACCCACAGTAAGATGAAATCTTGCCTCGCCTATCTCGTTACATATCTTCTTAGTACGACAATAAACTTAATGTTATAAACGTTTAAAACTACGACCGCATTTAACCATTTTAAATCTTATTTACAGAATACAATGTTAAGTTAAATATAATTTGAATTAAAGTGACAACTATTTATAAGAGACTCCCTGTAATATAAAGACCAAAGAGAATGTGCTACTTGAGTTAAATCACAGATTAATAGTATGTATGTTGTTACACAAAGTAAAGTGAGTTAAATTAAAATAAATGAGCTACTTCTTATTTGACATTTGACAAAATGTGACTGCGACATCTAGTTTTATTACTGTTACCAGTGTAAACCACCATATGACACAAAAAGTACATTCTAAGAATATAAATTAATGAAAATCAATAATAACGTTGAAGTAATAATTTGGTCATTAAATGGATGTATATTTTATTTATTTGCAGTTTTCTAAATGTGTATCGAAATTCACAATTTAAGCGATCTGGCTTCACACATATGGTTGTCATATGGCAAGGTTGCATTTTAAACAAGTAAACTGTTCGTTCTCTATTACAGAAAACTTGGTAGTTTTATATACTTAGGTTCTTTCGTACTATTGGTGGGAAAGTTTTAGTAAAACATTAGAGCCAATAAGAAAAGTTAAAAATCAACGGTCATCACGTGCATTTCGTCATTGAGTTCGAACTTTGTCGTCTGACACAAAAAAAAAAGATATTTGGTGCGTTTTGTGCGCTCGTTTTTGCCATTCGTTACTATAAAAAAGTGATTTTAGCTCATAGCCTAGTATATTTATGTGTCTTGTGTACGTTATAAGCTAACATAATTGATCCTCATAACATTCCGTCCTGGAAAACATCGAAAGTTTTGTAATATATTCGGCTAAAGTCAACCTGAATTCGGGCGTCGACCGGTTCATCCCTCCTACCCGTAATAACCGTTGCGATTCTGTCAGTCGTGGTCGTGTCAGTCGTAATCGTCATTTTGTACGTGTCGTACCGCGCTAACGGCACAAGACGATCGTAGGGGTGTCTTAGAAAGCGAGTGTTGTGTGCAGTGTCAGTAGGGGCGTGCGTTTAATGTGGTATTCAGCGCCGGTTTTAGGTTATCGCAAGTCGTGTCGCGCGGCGTGATCAGGCGCGATGGTGGACATGGACAGAAACGACCCGGAGCTCCGGTACCTGTCGGTGGACCGGAACAGCTTCAATGATCCGGCCACGCAGGCGGAATGGACCCAAAAACGCTTGGTGTGGGTTCCTCACGACACACAAGGGTTCGTCGCGGCAGGAATAAAAGGGGAACGAGGAGATGAGGTCGAAGTGGAAATCGCGGAGTCTGGGAAAAGGATGCTGGTGCCTATAGATGACATCCAAAAGATGAACCCGCCGAAGTTCGACAAGGTGGAGGACATGGCGGAGTTGACCTGCCTCAACGAGGCTTCCGTGCTGCACAACATCAAGGACAGATACTACTCCGGTCTTATTTATGTAAGTACTTATAACATTTTCTGCTTTTGAGTATAATTTTTAATCATTTCACAAGTATGCAGGTTTCTTTAGAATATATAGTGTTTTTTATACCTTTGTCACCTCAATTTATCTGGTTACCCTATAAGAATATAGGCTGTTTAATTGACTTGTTATCTCTATAGATAATATGCATAGGGTATAATATCTTTTGAAAGGAGTTATTGTTATTTATCAATGGAGAACACATTGTAGATTGTATAAGCAATAAATTGCACAATTCCCCAATGATTGTTAGTCATTAGGTATGAGTGATAATCACTTAAGTGTAAGTGCTTAGTTAAGCATCATTAAAGTAGAAAAAGCAGCCACTTAATGATAATGTCTACTATGACAACATACTGTTCTAAATATTTAACATTTTTGTTAGTGCACTTGGATTAATATTCGTCCAGTTGCTTTAGCAACTTCACTTTCCTTTTAATTCAATATTTTAAAGTCAATTTTAGTCTCAATGAATTGTCTACTGGGTTTTAGTACTTTGTTTTAGCTACAACTGTAAACTCCATAGCATGCAAAGCTTGAGAATATCTTTTTATCTTACTGCATGAATTGATTACTATCAGAGAAAACTAATATTTATAGAATTATGGTACTAAGAGCTCACTGGCTACCTCATCCCAAATGTTTCCCTTATTCCAAGCAAATACTTTGCATTCACAAAAAATGGTAATGTTGAATCTCAAAAGAGAGTTTTAGATAACCACATTTGCTGTACTAATATTTTTTGGCAGTAGTTTGTGAAATTGTGCTTGTTTTGTCACAGAGATGAAGTGTATCTATATAGTATTTAGACAAAATCTATTCTAAACTCCTGATTATAATTTAAGAGGAATAGGGGGTTCATTCTAGACCAAAAGATGTAAAGACAACTCACTATCTCTGTAGATATATAGATATATTCATAACATATATTTTGAAGTAGTCCATACGTACATAAATGGTGACTAACATTACAATATAGTGACTCACACTTGTTATCTTACATTCTTTGCCACTTTTTTCTGATGTATTATGTAGTCATAAAGTTAATATTAACAAAGGTTGTGAAAGGATGCCTTTTATAACATAAATAAGTGCTACTTATTTATCTGAAAGGTAATCTATGATAGTCTCCTCAATATCTTATTCTTGAGAAACATTAGGGACATGGTAAATCATTTGCAGTGGTGTAAATTTATGTATTGTATTTAAGTTATACAAATTCATGTAATAAATTTTTTTCTTGATTTTAAAGAAGAGGACATATACAATACAATATGATAGGCAATTATTTATTTTCTTTAATGAATGTGTAGATGAGTTTACAGCTGCTCCTTATTACCATGAGACAATTAAATTGTGCTTAGCTGCCGGTGAAGGGCTCTAGGATTACACCCCGTCTTATTTTCACTAATAATATCAATATATGACATCTATTTATGATAATTAGGTTAAGAGAACCAGCTTAAACAGTATAATATCATGTAAAACATACATTATTCAAATTAATGTTGCATGCTCTGTTTCCCTGTTCAATTGCTAGTAGTTATGTCATTTAAACATTATCTAATGAGTTATCTTGCGATTATTACTAGTAGTAATCTACTCAGGTATGATTCAACAAACACATTTGGAAATCTTATTTCAGTGCTCTGTTATACTATATTCCTTGTCATGTTTGGGTCCTGATAGACTATATACAATAGAGATATGTAATTAAGTTATTTAACATCTTCTTTCATATAGTAATTGACATAAGAATTTGTCATAAAAACCTTAGTTGATTATGACAAATAGTATGTCTGTGGAAATTATTTTCATGCATGTAGTATACATTAATTGTTACTGGGGATCTCTTACTTGACTTGCAAAAATTTCTCAGTATCCTGTCATTTGTTTTTTAAATATTTATTATGAGCTTCACAAGCTAAACTACAGTCTAGTCATAATGTCCTTGCTGTTTGTTACATTTAGGCACAAACTTTTATGACTGTGTGGCTATATGTTTTTTGTATCTTTTTAAAAATGGCAGCAAACATAAGGGGTTTAAATGATGTTAAGGATAGTTATTTAGATAGATAATAGTGAAACACTAAAAAAAAAAACAACTGTTTTATTATCATCAGATAATAATATTACACACTGGGCTAATATACGAGTTTAAGGGCACCTCACTCTTCAAAATCGGTCCAGTCATTTAGGTTAAAAGAGGTTACAATGTCTGCACCCTCTAGTTAGTTGGGCATAAAGGGATATTTAAAAAAAATTTAGCACCAGCATCACATTTTTATTATTAACAAAAAATATTGAGCCACAAAATCATCAATGCTAAATAAACACAGATAATTGAGGATATTAAATTGTTTCAATTAAGCTAAAAATAAGCTCTGTTCCGTGTGCAATATTTCCTTTAATTGTTGTTTATTATTTTGTTGGAACTTTGTTATCAGTTCTCTGAATAATATCATGACGACAAATGCTCATGAAACAAATTCTTCATTTACAGAGATGATGTCATCCTATATTAAAGCATGTAACCTTGTTTAACAGCAGCAGTTGATTTTGTTATAAACACTTGATACGCAAAATTTATTAATAGTTCAGCATTAAGGATGCACTGTTCTTCATATAAATCTAATTTAGGATATATTCTACCAGGATAACATAGACATAAGTTGTCTAAACCCACTCTGTCTTCGTCTACTTTTAAATCCAGTATGACCATTTCAGCCAAACTGGAATCATGTAGATGGCCAATCTAATGCCATTTCGGTGCTGATAGGACAATTGTTCAAACAAAACGATTTGATGACTTAAATAATTGGAATCATGTAGATGAGATGGCCAGTCTAGGCCATTCCACTCCAGCTTTACTGGCTTACTGAACTGGAATAATGTAAATCGGGCATTAATTTCAAGGTTCTACATGATTGATTTCAATTTAAATTTCAAGTATTTTTGTAGTTTTATACATGTCTAGTGTGTGTGAGCATTATCTCTTAAGTCTTTTTTTACTTTTAAAGAATAAAACGAAAAACTTTTTTTCGTGACAACCTATAAATAATTAAAAGTATAACTGTAATGAGTACATTGCCTTATGTCGGAATTACATTCATATTCAGCTAATAGGCAGTTTATTTTCAGTATTATGACTAGGTATCCCAAGCCAAGCCGCTGGCGGCACGTTTCGCGTATGTTTTCCTCATGGGCCACGTCCATGTCCACCATAACCGCGGCGGTGAGTCACGTGCGATAACAATGGCGGCGGGAACTATTCGAGCGCTTTGTACTGTATGTTTGTACGTTTTTGATGTTAGTACATATACGTCCCGAATTAGCATTACTCAAAGGCGTAATGGTGCCTGTTTTGTTTAAATTGCTAATTAATATATGATACATTATGAAACACCTGTTCGACTGAGGATGGAAAGATATACAATATGTACGTTCTTACATAGCTCTTGTAAAAGATTTATATGTACTAAAATTGTTCTCTCTTCAACGTACGGCCGTACGATATTTTATACTATAAATATGTTTTATGCATACAAAATCATCGTTCAAAAGTGTTCCAAAGTCAGCGACAGCAACATACACACATGTCGAATGCGAAAAAAGGATAGCGTCATTAAAATAATAAGAGTAAAGAGAACAGTCTTCTAATCTAGTGTTACGCCTAAATGACAAGCACAAGACGTGTATAGTAGAAAAAAGGTCCCAATTAGGACCTTTGCGAGCCTTCACTTTTCGGCCGCTGATGACATATTTGCTACATTTTATATGAATCATATTTATATGATATATTGCAAATTATGGTAATTTTTATAACAATTTGTTAAATATATTAAAACATCTAATTAATGAATATTTTAAAAGCAAAAGAGTCTTTGAGAGAAGTGACTAATGTTAATATTTTTCTACGTATTTTCTTGTTTTCTATCTATAAACATCTTTTGATTCTATATATCTATAAACATCTTTGCATTGCATTCCTTGGGTTGTGGCCCTTTAATAATGACTCTTGATGACGGTTCAATATGTTCATTATCTTTTGTTTGAAAGAACTGGTCGGAGAGCGTTCTCTGTTGCTTTTAACGCGACGTGGCCGAGATATGTATACGTTCCTAGATATCGCAGGCAACATAAGAGTTACTGAAATTCTTCGCCGAAGTAAGTAGCCCCCTATTAATATTTAGATCTTGTACTTTGACTGTGTGCTCTCTTTAGGAGCACATATTTTTGCTTAGTTTGATGTGTGAAAACAGCTTTGTATAGCTTGCGTTCACTGTGAACAAGTAACTATATTATTTGGAATTGTTCGCTTGATCTTACTGGGACGTTTATAAATGATTTCATTCACGGTGTTTAAAGTAAACAATGCGATAGGGCGGGCCGGCAACAGCGCTGTTTTCGAGTGGCTGCCATCGCTGCCTGCGAAGCGGCAACGTTGCACACCCGCCCAAAAACTTGACCGACCTCTCACACTCTCAGACAAAGACGAACTTAACATATATGTACATAAATAAAAAAAAAACTTTTATTTAATACTGAATAGAATTGTTCTTTCCGCCACACTAGCCATGCCAACCACATCAAAAGTTGTTTTGCCCTCTAAAGCTATCAGGATGCTAATGCCAACAGTGGTGGTAGTATTATCATATATTGCCTCTGTTTTAGCTTGAAGTTCAAGGCATCCATTTGGCCGAAACTTCTTGTACCTTAGCCGAAAAACTACTGAAATCGCTGAGCAGAATTCTCGCAGTTTTTTTAGCTATATTTGCCTTACACTCTTCTATGTTGATTTTTGCGTTAACTTGCTTTTGTTTGTTTGTTTAAATATGCGTCTTGCTGTATGATTTTTTGCGTCTTCGACCATGGGAATTGTTTCGCTAAGTCGTAGTCGACGAATTAATTATTGCTGCCCTTTGATGGCGCTCCTACATGGAGATTTAAACTGGTACTAGAATGCTACGGTTATTGTACTCAACCTATATAATTATGAGTTATGACTAGAAGGAATGTCTCACAGCTCTCGTATCTGCGTACTTTTCTCTCAGATTGTGTCAAAGACTAGTCAGTAACGGCGTGGACCGTCACAAGATAAGGTAATTTTAATTAGTGTTATGTTTAAATGAGTGGCCACTCGACCTTGGTAGTGAATGTTATGAGCTAATTCTGACTTCCCTATAGCAGAAAGTCATTCATTCAGTTATTTGAGATGAAGAGAGGTTTTTGCCCATACTTCTTTATTGTATATAGAGTCCTATTACCATCGGCAATAGAAAGATTATTAAAAAGGGAGTTTTAATATCAGCTGATTGTCATGAGGCACATTATTGCACCTTATTATTGGTAATGCATTTTAAAATAAATATCATGTTGTGTGTATGCATACAAGGGATCCGTGCTTTACGATCGTTATAGGGCGCCTGTGTTTAGCACAGATTATAACAGATTAGATCTGGGATCCGCTGATGTACCGCTAAATGTTCTCACCTTCTAAAATGGTATCAATGAAAACAAGTGATGCGTAAATTTATTCTCACCATCCCATTAATTAAAATGAAGCCATTGACATTATGAAGACGAAATTATCGCATACGATCGCCGGAAATAACGGTATGTGTGCGTGCTCCGCAGATCAGTGAGGAGTCAAAAAAGAAAAGATTAACGAAATAGTTATGTTTTCATTAAATACACCGTCTTAAATAAATTATGAAGAAATAATACTTTCTGTATTTAATTGACCTTGAGTACCTCAACAATAAATGATCTAGGGGGTGAACATCTGTATAATGTGATAATTGGTGGCAAAAA
>JWHW01032071.1:27733-55753 GCA_000931545.1 Papilio glaucus | reverse complement strand
AGATGTCGTTATAATTAATTAACCTTTCACTTGTAGGCGACGTCCGTGAATTTGAAAATAGGTCAATTACTGAAACTGGATTTGACTATTTATTTTTTTACCTCCGTCATAAACTCGGGAAACTGTGTGACCTGTATTAATAGTATAAAGAGGACAGATTTATTCTTACTGGACAGTTTTTATACTACTGATTTTATTAATTCCCGCACCCTTAGACAACTACGTTAACCAAATGTATTTGTCATTTTTTTGTCCAAGTAAAAGGGTAATATTTATGTTGTTTATAGCTTTTACTAAAAATGTTTAACTTTCCATAAGTTAAAACTGATTTTAAAAGTTATGAAAAAAATACGCACCTTGTAGGACTAGTCCGTTATTTACATCGAGCATTATCGCTCTATCTGCGCGAGCCTTCGAATGACCAAATATGGTCTAACAGCGCGCACCCCGACGTAAACGTGAGCTGACTCATACGTTATACGCAGCTATTGGTCTGCCATTGTGAGCTTTATTACCATGCAATAGAAGTGACGGTGTGTATGGCAACTGATAACGATAACCTCGTGCGCTACGTGGAAACAGTCCCATTGCCGCCGACTGTCTCGTTGATGAATGCTGAAAATTCTTACTCACTACCTGTTAATACAGGGGCGGCATAACTCGGACCGCTATATATTGTTAAATATTAATTTAAATAATTATTTAATATGTATATTTAGCATTATTTTCATACGTTTGTAAGCCCCTTTTTTCTAGACTTACGGACCTAATTTAGAACTTCTAGCCGACCCCTGATGATGAATGCGTATGAGCTTTCTAGGGGATGATTCAAATACTGACACAATATTTAAAATCTAGGTGTATGTATGTTCGTTACTTACTAAAATTTTCGTAATTGTTATATTTAGTTAATTCTCTTTATTTCTCAGACAGACAGTGTTTAATTCCTGACAAAGTTAAATATTTAAAATGTAAAATCTCCTTGATTTAAATCGTAATTTATCAACCTAGCACAAAGCCACCTGTGATGATATGCCAGTGTTTGTGGGCGCGTCTAGTTCGAGCCCGGCATGGTGCTCGGGAGTCGCGTCAGCTGTGAGGCGAGGTTGCCATCGACCCTGTACAATTGATTCACGTGCTCTTGGCATCATTCTCTACTCAGGCTACTATATTGATCGCGAACAGTCGCTGGAAGTAAGCCAATGCGAGGATTCATTATATACCCCGCGTAATAAATGATGTAAGGTTTATAAGATACCTCTATTTGTTGGTCACATATTGTTACGAATCGATGAAATCATAAAATTTTGGCCAACCAATGCCTTAGGATATATAAGGGTGCAGATTCGATTCAGCGATAATCGATTGGCTCGTCCACTTTATAGCCATTGTTATTATATAGGTATATTTATAAAATAAATTAGAAATTATTGTTCCTAACCGTGGATGTTACTTTAAATGAAAACAAATAGAATTTAGGCAGAGAGAGAAGTACGCAGCCTGAGACTGAGTCAGAAGTATAAATTGCAATGTCGGTAAATATGTACCAGACCCGTTTATATCGTGTTTGTGCCACATTAATGATTAAAGCTATCACAATGAATGTAATCAATCAGAAATGTAATGTTGTCTGGCAATAAATACGATGAACTGTATTTTCATGTAAATTTTTAATAGACAGTAAAAATGTCATTAATCAAGTTGTGACGTCATAAATGTGACATACCTTGACAAACGACTGGTATGACAGGTGTGCTGATGTCCGTCTGCGGATAATCTCTTAATTCTATTAACTTAGTTTAAACCGCAAACAATTCTTTCATGTTTCTATTTACTTGTTAACCTTCGTAACCTATTGAGACCACTTAATATATTTATGGAAGTACTTTTGGCGCGATTGGGAAAAAGGCGACACCAACTTTACGTTACCATGGCAACCAAATTTTGACATTTACCTATAGTTAAAAGTTATTTATTTGAAACCATTATCTTATTAATGTGCCAGTACTCTTTGTGAAGCTTTTTTCAGTACACAGGATACATTTTTTTAGTTATTTTTGCTTTGTTACGCTATCTGTTGGCTTCCACTGACTTAAAATCGTGTATCGAAACACGGTTTCTCTCTATCTTTCTCTTTGAAAAAGCTGAGATGTCAATATGTTGTATGTGAATGTTTTCAGCAGTGTAAACCCACGGTAAGGAAGTATAACTTCCTACGTGTGTACACACTTTTTTTCATAACTATAGAACAACAAAATCGTAGTCGATTTACAACCGCGGAGATTTTCCGTGGTAGGTGCTAAATTGAAATGCTCGAGATGTAGAACATTAGTGAATCAGAATGACGTTGTAAACTAGCAACACATTAGTTGAACTGACATGTAGGCTACGGAATCGATGATTGAATCGATTACACGGGTTCAAATATAAACAGAATAGATAATCGATATTATAAGCCGATATGTAAAGCTTAATAAAGTGGCCGACTTCAGTGGACAAGACTAAGAGATAATTTAAGTCAACGATCTTGTTAAAGTGTACGCTAATATCAGAATAGTGAGACAATTGCGGCGACATATTTCTTGTTAAAAATGTCTATCTCACTCACTTCCCAGTGGTGGGTTCAGGTTTCCTAACTTTTCTCCTCCCCTTCACTCTGTCCTCGACATCGTAATCTGTAACTTGGCAGTCACGCATGTCTTTAAACACCAATGTCTTTACAGCCAGTTTTAGGTCTGGATCTTCGAGAAAGCGAACGAAATGTTTTTGGTTTAAAATTATGTAAATTTTAATAAATAACGGTAGGAGCAGTAGTATTAATAGATTTTTCTTCTTTGCCTAATAGCTTCTAAATAACTTACGTATATCAGTTTTACGGCCAGTAAGAAGTTGATGCTATTTTGCAGTACATAAAGCCTATAATTGCTTGACGTGTGTATTGTGTAATCAGCTGTGAGAACACAAAGGCTCAGTGGCCGCACATCGCCGGCTGAGTCATGAGAATAGCACGCGAGGCTTCAACGTAACGGACGAATTGACGTTTTACCAACTTAACGAAATTTGCCCCCTGTTTTACCAACTTAACGAAACGTCCCCTGGCTTTATCGAATCAAAGTTGTCAGTATTAGATATTTAATAACTAAACTCAAACTAAGTGCTTATTCACCGTCAAAAGGTTTGCACCCAGCATTACATGCTCGTCAGCTTGTCCTTTGACATAGGCCTCCCCTAGTTTTTAATTATAGGAATATTATTTACGTGTATAAAGAGCGCCATTTTTTCGACATTAATGAGAAACCTCCTAGAAATTCTATGTATACGTCATATAAAAACTTTAAGCATGTTACCAATTAGGATGGTTCGTACAAGGAGCGCGACCAAATCGGGCGGCGGTGCGTCTCAGAATGCGGGCGCGCGGGTTCTTGCGCACGAGTGGGTTGCGTCATTACGGGCACCTCGTATAGCAGGAATAATTGATAGTCCGCATCCCTGGACAATGTTGACGTAATTGTTACGACTAGTAATATCCAATTAGTTTTCTTTGAATAACAAACTAACAATTCTATTAACAAGTTATTTAAAATATGTCCCTGTGTTTTAAAGGATATTATTGACAAAGGACTTTGGGCTGTCTGTTTTAATATATGTTTGTGATATTAATTGCAAATAAATCAGCCTTTTTTAGTATGTTTCCCCACTGCAGTGGCACAGGCCTCCTCTCCGAGAGTGGGAAGGGGCCACAATCCACCACGCTGGCCCAGTGCTGGTTGGTGGATGTTACATGTGTTCTAAGGCATGCCGGTTTCCTTGCGATGTTTTCCTTCACCGTTTTTGGAGCAGTGGTTATGAAATAAATTATACAAAGTAAAGCGCCTGCCTGGGTTCGAACCCGCGACCTACAGTACGTAAGTTAGGAACTAAACCACTGAGCCACCACTGCTCTATGTATGTATGTCACAAATATATGTACAAAAATGTCTGTTACGCACGCCTTAGTAAAATATTGTGGTTTAATCGATTTTTAGTTAGATTTGTATTCGCTAAGATTTAGGCTCTATTTTTAAAATTCGCTCCTAAAATTGAACCTAACCTAACAGGAGACTCTCTCTCGCCCCCGCAACCCCTCTGAATCTCTCTGTGGCCTCCCATTGATCATCATAAAGATCGGCCCCGTAGTGCCCTCAGCCAATGGACTCCCGCAACCTTGACATTATATCATTTCAGTTAAATGTCTCCTTTTTCACGGTAGTTAATCATCGATTAGGAATTAAACTATGTATTGCGACCCCGGAGCCAGGTTCACACAATCGTTAGAGATTAACGACATGCATGTAATTGCAGTTAAGTGACCGTCGTATGCAAATTGATTCGGAGCGTCGCGGACGGTTATCGCTGCGCGCGGATAACGCACCGCCTTTGATGTCGCCGCACAACGGGGTCTTGTTATGTTAACATATAATCTCTACAAACATATGTACATATCAACATGTTTGCATATTAACCTTTGCTGTTAGTGATATTCCAAAGAGAACTGCATAAGATTACTTTCGAATATATTAAGTTTTCAAAAGTAACGGCTGCCTTCCAAAATATTGCAAAGCTATCTATCATTTACTAAAATGACAAAACACAACGATCACAATATCATACGGGTGGCATCAATGATAAGTTAAACATAAAACGCATAATCACCTGTCGAAAGAGTGTCAGAGACAGAGATAGCAACATTAACTCGTCGGATGGTGTAAAAAGGATAGCGTAATTAAAATGATCAGAAAAAAAGGACAACTAATGTTTGTCACTTAAGCGTAAATGTAAATACATGACGTGAACTAAGCAAAAAACGGCCCAATTGGGTCGTTTTCGAGTCTTCACTTTTTTTCATTTAATTACATTATTGAGCCGTCAAATATTGCAGCAGGCCGTATTGTCACCCTACGCTTGCTTGTTTGCGTTATGATTTTATTGATGAGTTATTGGCCGTATGTCTTCTTGACCTGGATCTTTGTCTCCGCGCTGCCCGCACGCAGATAGTGAAATTGAATTCACAATCTTATTTATGTTTATTATAATTACTTTACATATGTTTACGTATCAAATGATAGCATATGACTAGAATCGACATTTCTATGACATGTAAAGTCTAAATGTGTATTTTTTATAAAAGCAAAAAGCAAACGAATAAGTGGTCCACCCGACTTCAAGCGATCGCTACCCATAGGCGGCAATAAGCTTTGTAGCGTTGCTCCTTCCCCCCAGTCCCATCATTTCCTTATTAAAATTTATTGGGAAGGAGAAGAGGAGAAGAATTAGGCTCCTCACTCGTCAGATGAAAGGCAGAATACTTCTACTTCACGCCTATCCTCTGTGAGGCTTTTGTATTTCATTAGTCGAGATACCTATACTATAGTCCACAAAGAGTAGTGTATGGTTGATGAGCGTTTTTAATAATGAAAATATAAATATCTATAAACAAGACTTGTACAAATAATTAGGGACATTACATAATTTGTCGGCTTGTTGGCGTGAAACAACTAAGCGTGTTTAAAAAAGTCGATTGATCTTCGTCTATTCGTGAATGTCGTCTCACCACCGTGACAGGGTGAGCGATAGCGATGGACGCGGCCCGTGTCGAATCACCAATGGCTCGTTACGACAGGATATTTCTAAAGGGAAGAAATTGACAGTAATGAAGCGTAGTGCCTACTTGACAATTTGTTTTAGTCAGCTTTTGATGCCATTAACAGCTTTCTGTTTTGAATCTTCTGTTTCAATCTTCTCTTCAAACTGTTTTATTTTATGCTTTGTTAAGCGTAGTGGATGTCTTATAGAGAAATAAATTCCTTCCTTCTTAAGTACATTGTATCTGACATCTCTGTACTATTTAATATAATGTAACTAAGACATGTTAATTTCTCGCAGACGTACTCGGGGCTCTTCTGCGTGGTGGTGAACCCGTACAAGAAGCTGCCGATCTACACGGAGAAGATTATGGAGCGATACAAGGGCATCAAGCGGCACGAGGTGCCGCCGCACGTCTTCGCCATCACCGACACCGCCTACCGCTCTATGTTGCAAGGTAACCGCCGCACGTTTAAAGATCAAAACATAGATGTACCAAAGGGGTACGATTTGACCACTGAGCACTTTAGAAATCATATAGCATGACATTCAGAGAAATTGTTGTATATCTTCTTCAGCTTGTGCAATGTCTAAGCATTTATGCTCGCCTACTTAAGCTTTAATTTCCAAGTATCCATGTTATAAAAGCGCCTACCTATTGTGTAATCGGTAGACTTGTATCTGAAATACTATCGGGCCAGAAAAACCTTGGCGTAGCCGCAGCGTTGTCGCCGGTCTTCTATCGCGAGCCATTAGTGTGCGATTAGCCTAATGGCAGTTACGGAACTTTGTGGAATCTTAACGAGCTGGTGATGCAATGTTGCATTGTCAACAAATTTGATTGATTTTAATACAACTATTTTGTTATCTTCTACTAGATAGTACTCTACTATCTTCTATCTGATAGTACGTGGATCTGACATTCTTACATATGTAGTATGAAGTTGTTGGTTATGTCTAATCCTTCTACCCTGTTAAAGTTAAAAGTCATGAGAATTTATATCTACTATAAATAAAAATGAATGTTTGTATGTGTGTCTGTAACCAATCTATGCATTCCTAAACCCTTATTAGATTTTGGTGAAAGTTTAGTAGAATGTTCCGAAGACGTTAAGGTTTGTGGCCCAAAAATCTACATAAATTACAAGAAAAATGATTATAATGAAACTTTTTGCACAATGCATCGACTGATTTGAAAAGGCGTCGATGAAAAAAAATTGGCTCTATAGATAAAAAGTTATCGTTCCTTTTGTCTTATGATTTCATAAAAAGATAACTTATTATTGTGTGAGGGTCTTAATTAGCAGAATATGCAACCGAACACTTATATTACTTTAGGTGGCATTACAACGCATGCCGTGTGCAGCCTAGTACTTAAAAAAGCATACATTTCCTTAATGTAACATATTTTAATGTTTTATTATCAACGATCACACAAACAACTGTCAAGGTAACGTCATTTCATGATAAATAGATAATTAATTAAACGTAGAGAATCCTAAGGAAATGTGTATTCCGCTCGTTGTGATTCAAACCTCGTACAGCCTTCGGGCCGACACAAAGGTCCCTCGTTAACATGTAGGTAGGTGGACAGGAATAGGCATATTCATAGCTGCATAGGAATCGTTTATGCGACCTACTCTATGGGTACAGCAGTACTGGGTAACACGCCATGACAACGAGTACGCAGGAGCATTAGGGTTGTCTATAATCTGAATTCATATTAAAAGAAAACCATATCTTAAAAGAATAAGAAAATTAACAGTATTTTGAATGTATCCAAGCGTTAGTACATGTATTGCACAATGTTTTGGTGTTGAATAAGGATCCCATTTCATGTTGAAGGAAGAATGGACTCGAAGGAAAAGCGCTAAGAGTCTCTTCAGTGACAGAAATTAATGCTTTTCTAAGTATATGCGTTGCCTACCTTTAATGGACAGAGGAGTGGATAGACAGGAAAAAGGATATTTCCTTTTCCCCGCCCCTTCTCCCCGTCCAATCCTCTTCCCGTTCCCGTCCTATCCTTATAAGGAAAGGGTGGGAAGAGGAAGAGGACTGTAATTGGGCCTCCGGCACCTCACTCATCAGACGAAACGCAGAGTGCTTCTACTTCACGCCTGTTTTATGTGAGGTCGTGGTATTTCACCGGTCGAGCCGGCCCATTCGTGCAACAGATGTTGTTGTTGCGGACTCTACCACTGTTAAAAATGACAAATTGAAATCCCCATCAATCGTTAATACTAGCAACTCGACGCGGCTTCCTGAGTTAGATAGTTGAATAAAAAATAGTCTATATTATTCAGTGATGGCTTTCTATTTATATTGGTCTTCTGTCAAATCTTTTCTGTTTATAACATTAGTATAGATATATAGAGAAATAACAAACATTTCATCCTTATAATCTTTGAATATAAAGGATGAAAGTTAAAAATGGGCAACCCTATAGTTGTCGGTCGTTACCGCGGTATTGCGTAGAGATAATCAAAGTAAACAAAGGTGCAGCAGAGGCGCTAGGCGGCCGGCGAGTGCGTCAGGTAACATCTGATAACAGTCAGTTACATGCTAATTACAGAGGTATATCGTCTTTAAGAACTGTCACAAAGAACAATTGGATGCAAGTCTCTGTCCACCCATCTACGTTAGTGGTAGAGCCACCAATAACATCTGTTGCACGAATGGGCCGGCTCTACCGGTGAAATACCACGACCTAACAGAAAACAGGCGGAAAATAGAAGAATTCTGCGTTTCGTCTGACGAGTGAGATGCTGGACACTCAATTCTACTCTTCGTTCCCTTCCCATCCATTACTAATAAGGGAAGGATGGGTAGGAAAAGAGCATTTGATGGGAGATTAGATAAATAGTAAAAGTAGTAAAATAATATGAACAAATATATTATTTTCTGTTTGTCCCTTTCGCTGTCCATTAAACTTAGACAACGCATCTGCAATACATTAGCTTGTTGCGGGTGAGGCCATTCTTTCTTCTTTAAAACAATAACAGCTTTTGAATATTATTTCAAGCCCCCTGGCTTACTACACACTTCACCTGCAATACTACATCCCCTAAAATATTGTTGCTATTAAAATAAACAATCAAGTTATTTAGTCATTAACGTAATTTAATTTCTTAATCGAGCTCAGAGATTTGAGTTACAACCTGAAATCAATTTTCTAACTAAAATGAAAAACAAGATTATCATTTTGTGGAAGATTGATGGTGATCATATCTGATTTAAAATGGTAAGATGAAAGTACTGCTAGGCTAGTCAGATTTAATTTAAGAGGAGCGAAGAAGACATGGAAGAGTTATCTCTTCCATGTCTTCTTGGTGCTCAATTTATAAAGTAAAATTTTAATATTATGTATTACTTACAGACCGCGAGGATCAGTCGATCCTGTGTACGGGAGAGTCGGGCGCCGGTAAGACTGAGAATACCAAGAAGGTCATACAGTACCTGGCCTACGTGGCCGCCTCTAAGCCCAAGGGCTCCGGAGCGGTAAGATTCCAATGCGTTTTTTTTTTATTTGATACACAAACAGGACATGGACTTATATCAGCATGCCTTGTTTAATATTGTATTATTATGTTTTTTGTTTTAATTAATTTGTATTTTTGTTTTGATTTACGAAGCGTTTTCTCTATCGGTTCGACTATCGATGTCGGGTAAGAGGTTTTCTTGTCCCATGTTCAGTAAAGCCAGGAATGTCCTTCGAGAACCATAATCAGTAATGAAAGCTATATTCATTATTTCAACGTTTTGTAAGCTAAATTATTGCTCGAAATAATAAAAATAATGCTGAAATGATACAATTTTACTGAAATAAATAGGTAAAATTTTGGGTTAATTTGCTAATTCGTATTGTCATCGTTTTAGTAATCACTCACGATATAAATGAAAGAATGAGGTGAAACGGTCTGCATAATGTTAGTTCAACAGTTCTAAAGGTGCGTGCACAATGACGCGGCTGGAGAATAAGTTTTATACTATTTAAATGTGAAATTAGATAACTTATTATTAATTTTGAATTAAAGTCTCACACGATCTATTTCAATGGAGTATTGTTTTTCATAAATGTATTTACTGCACTCCGTGCAACGTTGGGGATTATCGCCTGAACTTGTGTTGCTAAGTGTACCACCTTTTAATATTTATTTTAATTCCGTTTTGTTAAAGAAATAAGATCCTTATGGCATAAGGATTACAGCATCATTTAGACAAAACCCCACTGTATTAAGTATTAGTACACTTAAAGCTCTTTGTATGACTATTGATTATGCTAATCACATTTCGACCTATTCGTGCTGAAGAATCCTATCCTAAATAAACTCTCCAAGCGAAATTCCTACACAAGATTCCTTAGATGTAAACTTAAAGCTTGAAGAGCTGTAACCGCTTTTTGATTTTAAATGCTAAAATTATTTATTGTTATACGAAATGTAGTTTTAAAAAATTCTATACTATCTTGCTATAAAAATAGTGTTTATAACTAGTAGTATTTCCGTAGTTCGGATTTCGCGTGCAGTGTGAGCTAGCCTTTACGTTAACTATAAACAGAGCGATGAGTGTGCTCAGGGTGTGGTCTTAGCAAATTTAATATTAACCATTATTAAACACGGTGACTCACATTTATATATAACCTTGTATTGTACATATATGGTCACAAAGTTCGTTAGGTTTTCACTATTATTTCCTTTTAAGGTTAGATTTGTAATCTAGTTCTAGGTTATTGATCGAAATGTGTGTAGTTTCATAATGAATAAAATATGTAAAATAATTTCTATATTGTTATTAATATTTTAAAGGTACTTATAGAATAAATACAACTTTACTGTCTCCGTGTAGTGCACATGCTCCTTGTAGAACTTAACTTTTTTCTAAAACTTTATTGTGACTTGTGTTCTTTAGTTAAAGGTTTCATGAAATTTTCAACAATCCAATTGGAATTTCAAATATTCTTACTTTTATTGAAAATTTAAAAAATATAATTCGGTTGAATATTTCAATTTGTCATGTTTTGTACTTTTTTTGGGTTTGTAAATAAAACTACTAGTGACAAATATTTTTATTATATATTTATATCAAGAATATTCATTGTCAAATTGAAATATTAATTGTGCACGCTCAAACTTTTAAAATCTATTTTAAATTGAATGTATATGACATAAAGTGTGTTTTCGTGCAATTACTTCTATGTGTATTTCTATAACTATGGTCGAAGATTTAAATGGATAGATCCTAATGAAATTTTTTTACAAACGTTAAATAAGTATAAAAGGTATGGGTAAAAGAGAAAAGATTCACAATAAATATCTCACAATAGTAAAGAATTAGAATTACTACTTGAACAGTCTGTAATTTAATAATTCACGACATCACTTTACAATCAAAAGCAGTCTAATAACAGTGGTAGAGTTCGCAACAACAACATCTGTTGCACGATTGGGCCGGCTGGACCGGTGAAATACCACGACCTCGCGGAAAACAGGCGTGAAGTAGGAGTATTAGTAGTATAGTTAGTATTATACTGCTGAGTTTCGTTTGATCAGTGAGGTGGCGGAGGCCCAGTGTAAGTCCTCTTCCCCTACCCATCTTTTTCTACGAAATATAGAATGGGAATGGGTAGAGGATTGGACGGGGGAGGGGATGAATAGAAGGAAATGTACTTTGTCCTGTCTATCTCTTCTGGCCATTAAAGGTAGGAAACACATCTGCAACTCATTTGCTTGTTGCGGATGCCTATGGGTAGCAGTCACACATGTCGATGGAGGATCAACAAAATGCAAACAAATGAGAAGGTAAAAACTATTGCCAATTATAATTGTCACGTTAATTATATGGATTTAGAGAGGAGCATAAGGATCTATTCATTTGAATCTGTCGATTGCACTTTGACCTGTGTTTAGGGGAAACAAATGTACCAAAATGTTTTCTTCCACGATGTGCTTTTGTAATATATTTTTTATTTTTTTCCACTCTCTTCTGCACCCGGCTGTCGATGACTACAGGGACCTTCGCCGCAGTTGATTATTGTAAGTCTTAAACTGAAAACTCATCCTGCTTCCGACATTGGCGATTTGCAATGCCTTCGCTGTATCTTCCAAACGTTGGACACACACATGTGCAAATGTTTGGATTAATATGCGAAGCTTAACACTAACCATATTTTGTTTTCTCTTTAATATGTCTTTGTAATTCGTACGATGCGTGCTGGGAAGTAACATCGTGTACACAAATTGGACTAACGTTTATCACCTAATAACTAATTTTAGACATTGACCACAATTCTTGTTCATCGTTTCATTCACCTTTCGAATGCTTTTATCATTTAAATTAAAACCTAACTACACTATTGTTAGGTTTTCCTTTTATATTAAGAGCCAAGTTATTTTACAACATAAGTTTCTTTGGAATAAAACTAATTACTACGAAACGGGAACCGAAACAAAAAAAATCGGTAAAATTAGTATTAATCCAATGTGTAGTATTCGCGTAAATATAAGAAATCATGTTACTTTTTTTTTCATTAAATACTACCGGTTGTTGCCCGGAGTCGCTCGAGTTAGGTTCAATATTGTACGCCAATAATTTAGGTCTCACTTCAAATATTCTTCAGAGGCCCAAAACTTTTGTATGTTAGTGTCTTGATATGCGTTATCAACGGCAATGTTTTACAGTTCGTTATTGAATACATAAACAGTCGCCTTCTGTTGCTTTTGCAGCGATAACATATAGCTTGGGTTGTTCATATATCTCCTAAAGATAGTCTACTTCCAGATCATTTGTGACGTATTACAATAAACAATACGTTTTGTCGACGACTGTACTTCAGCTGTAACCAATTAAATAATCGAATTCATAGTGTGCAGTAAAGCCTTTATCCTTAGCAACTACATAGTTACAAGTCATTCTACTAAACAGCTTCTCCATTCCCTTTAATTTGTTGAAATAGCCTGAGCTAACACTGCGTCTAACAAACTCGCGCGGTGGGTAACATTTCTAGAGGTTTGGGATCTAAAAATCTGTTAAGTTAAACTTAACCATAACAGAGTTCAGCGATGTCTATAAAATGTTTTAGTAAAATGTTCTACTTAATGCTAAAATGCTAAAATATTTAATAAATGAGAACTTGTTTGGTGCAGCTCATATTTTTTAATAAGTAAATAATAGATTTAAAAACAATTAACGCTTGTCACATTAATGCACGCCATTAGTTGATCGGACCACGTCCGATGATGCATGCTATTTGACCCGTAAATTGAATATTATTTGTAGTCTGTAGATTTGATGTTACTATATGTTGTTGCTTGAAGGATTTAATAAATCATTATATACTTGATATCAATACTACAATAAAATCAATTACATATTTAAACCTTAACGGTTAGACATAAACACTAAAGATAGAAAGAAATACTAATTCTGGTTTTAATTCTTCAAAGTATGCATGCCTGCCCAAAATATCATATCATTCGCTAGCCATCTTAACATACAGACGACACGATATTTCATAAGACATTTCATCATATCAATACCATTAAACCCAAGTATCATTTTACACGCTGCATGCTATTAAAGAGCAACGGACCAACATTCGAGGTAACTATCGATAAACATCGACTACGCTTACTTGCCATCACTACAGAATGACATTCAATGTGAATAATCTTCACCAAACGATTATATTGGATTATTTTAAAATTCACTTTGTTAGTTTTGCATATATGTTTTACATTCTAAAATTAATTGATATAGTTTGAGTTTTGTGTCTGTCGATGGTTGAGTACCTACATATAATTATATCAGTAAAATTTAAAGGAATTGAAATGTTTTAGGATAAGTCATGTCGAATGGTGATCAATGTAGTTTATTTTATTTACAAAGTAACAAAAATGGATAACAACTGAAACCAGAGTATTTAGTGGACAATGAAATTATTAGACTGAATAATGTGTAAATGGAATCCATTCAGTTCCCAAATTAATGCTTATGCTACGCCTATTTATGTAGATATGGAAATGGTAAATTCAAATCAATGGCTTTAAGCTTTTCATTACACAATTTCAAGCATATGTTATACTCAGTTCATACTTTAATGTTATAGGGCGAGTTGGAGCAACAGCTTCTGCAAGCTAATCCAATTCTTGAGGCTTTCGGTAATGCGAAGACCGTCAAAAACGACAACTCATCGAGATTTGTAAGTATAATTTTTATCGACATAATACATTCACATCACTAGTGACGTCAATCGGTCAATTATACTGTTTGTTGTATGTTCCAAAGGTAATATTTGCGTACCCACAGAAGCCCTTGAATTACCCTTCTCGTGTCCGACGTAACCTTCGTGCGATAACATCGAAGGATGTGAAGCAGACGGTCAAAATATATTTAAATTCAAAATTCGACTCCGTGGCTCTAATAGCAGTTTGCTGGGCTATCCTTTGTCAACTATAGATTTTTCATAATTATTGTGACGCAGTTTTAGTTACATATTAAAGTCAAAGAACTGTTATAGGCTTTCAATTTAAGCAGCTAAGATGTCAAGATTTTATTTTCTTCTATCTCAGCGACATGTATGAAGAGAAAGGCTTGTATACCAGTCAAAAAGCTACGCAGATGTTTCCTTATTTGTCCGTCACTGAATAATCGTTAAGAGTGACCTTAGGATGATCGTCCTTGCGTCCTTGTCTAATAGCGTACTACAAGTATTCCACTTCATGGTTTAATCAAGAATTTGTTTAACTTAACGTGAAATATTTAGTTTATAAAATTAAACGATGTACTAAATAGATGGCCGAAGTTCCATAGGCCCCATGAGGCTCATAATAGATGCCTGTCAACGCTAAAGGCCCCGTACCTCATGATTAAATGCACATATTGTAGTAACTACACGGAAAATTGCTTTGGTATACTGCCAAAAGTGTCGAGCCCCAACAGAAGCGAGAAAATTGCCTGTGAAAGCTTTTTGGTTGGGTCTTAAATTTACTATTTTTTTATTTAAAACAAAGTACAATTTACTCTTAAGTTCATTTCATGCAAAGATAGATAGTCTTAAAGCCTAGTAGAATAGAGAAAGAAAAGTGCTCCTTTTTTGAATAAGAAGGAGGAGGAGGCGGAGAATCTTACGCGGATAAGATGTAATATCTGGTTAAAAGAATAAATGGATCCCTTCCAAGGGAAAAGTAATTTTTATTATTTAATTCTTTCCAGACATTAGACGGTGTTTCAAGTCGAAGGTTATTGCCCTTCTTAAGCTTGAAATCCTTCTACTTTACCAGTTTTTTGTTTATTAAAATTTTAAAAAGAAATAAGATTGAAATTAAGCCCCAATCGTTATTTATTTTCCAGGGTAAATTCATCAGAATTAACTTCGACGCATCAGGTTACATAGCCGGTGCGAACATCGAGACGTACTTGTTGGAGAAATCGAGAGCGATTAGACAGGCGAAAGACGAACGGACATTCCACATTTTCTACCAGCTACTCGTCGGAGCGACGCCGGAGCAGAAGGCCGAGTACATTCTAGAAGATCCCAAGAACTATCCCTTCCTAACCAACGGCTCGTTGCCCGTACCCGGGATAGATGACTCCGCGGAGTTCCAGGCGACCATCAAATCCATGAACATAATGGGAATGAACATGGAAGACTTTAATTCCATCTTCAGAATAGTCTCTTCCGTTCTTCTGTTTGGTTCCATGCAGTTCAAGCAGGAGAGGAACTCGGACCAAGCTACGCTGCCCGATAACACTGTTGCCCAGAAGATCGCCCACTTGCTTGGTAAGGAACTGTTTAAAATTTGTCACATAAGTCATTAGGAACTGGTACTTTTCAAGTGTCATTGAAGGAATTAGAGTTGAGGCGGAAACGTAATAGTATCAATTACTTCAAAATTAAAGCATTTCGTGATACGACTTCTGTCTCTGTCACTCTCACTTTAAACTTCATTACACACTTCATGCCATCTCATAAAAAGTATAAAAATATCAACAACATAACTTTCCGCATTTCGAATTAAAATAAGCTGGAATACTGTTACCATGCAGTCGGGTATTGTTAAACTATTTCTGCTTATGCCCCCCTTCCTTATTGTTTTGATAATGATTAGACATCATTTCTTATTTATTTTATATCTTTGCTTTCTGTTCTTTCGTTAGACCTTCAAAATCAGAAAATGAATCCTATAACTAAAGAACAACCGCACTAACAAGAGCTTCCACTCGATTTACAGGTCTTTCAGTAACAGAAATGACAAAAGCATTCCTAAAACCACGTATCAAGGTCGGCCGCGACTTCGTGACGAAGGCCCAGACGAAGGAACAGGTCGAGTTCTCGGTGGAAGCGATCGGCAAAGCGTGCTACGAGCGCCTGTTCAGGTGGCTGGTGAACAGGATCAATAGATCCCTGGACAGGACAAAGAGGCAAGGTGCATCATTCATTGGCATTCTCGATATGGCCGGTTTTGAAATCTTCGAGCTGAACTCCTTCGAACAGCTGTGCATCAACTACACGAACGAGAAGTTGCAACAGCTCTTCAACCACACCATGTTTATCTTGGAACAGGAGGAGTATCAAAGGGAAGGAATCGAATGGAAGTTTATTGACTTCGGACTCGATTTACAACCGACGATTGATTTAATCGATAAACCCATGGGTATCATGGCTCTATTGGACGAGGAGTGCTGGTTCCCCAAGGCGACGGACAAAAGTTTTGTAGAGAAACTCGTGTCGGCCCACTCCGTCCATCCGAAATTCATGAAGACTGACTTTAGAGGTATCGCAGACTTTGCCATAATCCATTACGCGGGTAAAGTGGACTACTCGGCTGCTCAATGGCTGATGAAAAACATGGACCCTCTGAATGAGAACGTAGTTTCGCTTCTACAATCGTCTCAAGACCCCTTCGTCTGCCATATTTGGAAGGACGCCGAAATAGTCGGCATGGCGCAGCAAGCGATGACCGACACTCAGTTCGGAGCCAGGACACGAAAGGGAATGTTCAGGACCGTCTCCCAGCTGTACAAGGAGCAGCTGACAAAGTTGATGGCGACGTTGAGAAATACAAACCCGAACTTCGTTAGATGTATCATCCCGAATCACGAAAAGAAGGCGGGCAAAATCGAAGCCCCCTTGGTGCTAGACCAGCTGAGGTGCAACGGAGTGCTCGAGGGCATCAGGATATGCAGGCAGGGCTTCCCCAACAGAATACCCTTCCAGGAGTTCAGACAGCGCTACGAGTTGCTCACACCGAATATTATCCCGAAAGGATTCATGGACGGCAAGAAGGCTTGTGAGCAGATGATCGAGGCATTGGAGCTGGACCATAACCTGTACCGTGTCGGTCAATCGAAGATCTTCTTTAGAGCGGGAGTGTTGGCACATCTGGAGGAAGAGAGGGACTACAAGATAACTGACCTGATAGTGAACTTCCAGGCGTTCTGTCGAGGATACCTCGCAAGGAGAAACTACCAGAAGCGGCTGCAGCAGTTGAACGCTATAAGGATCATCCAGAGGAACTGCGCCGCGTATCTCAAGCTAAGAAACTGGCAGTGGTGGCGACTGTACATCAAGGTGAGTTTTTTTTACTAACACACAATCTTGATCTCTATATTAGGACAAGGTAGGATACATCAATATCCTAATATTGATTGTTTTTTTTTATCGAATCTAGACCAATGTTTCCATAGGTAAGTCCGTCGACTTTTGGTCCACGTGTATCAACATTCAAAGCTATCAATTAAATTATTCAAAACATAAGGACAAGTCATCGAATTATTTATATTAATGTAGTAATAAATCGATCGTGTTTTGATAATATTACCGTTGCTTACGTGCGAGCCGGTGAACTATTTCTATTGTTAAATTATTCAGCACTGAGTTATGCAACTGTTTGTAAGGACAGACCGATGGGGTCATGTATATATGTATGTATAGTATGTCTATTGTATAACTATATAACAACATATAAATTTGAAACAATTTAAAAACAAAACGAATAGTACTAAATTTACTTGATTATTTTTTTGGAGATATAGTAGAATGCATTGAATTAATAAATATTTTATTTGGTTAACAAGTTGTTATGAATCAGTGATCAAACTGGAACGCATAAGTTATGTGTCAACGTGGATTACATTCAGTTTTGCCTGCCCCAATTGAATTGTTTACTGCAATGATAACAACTGATTTGTTACATGTTGTAAATCAACGCGATATCCCAGGTTAAGAAATATTTTATACACTACGAAAGATAGGGACATAGCCATAAATATATCCTATACATTCCTTGAGTGTAAACTACAGGTTATACTAATTTGTTTAGTATTTCTATCAGTATCTCAAATGGTACGCAAAGCTTATTTTGTTTGTTATCGTACCATTTAACTAATAAAATACCGAGCGACATATATATACAAGTATATTAGTTAGTAATTACATTTTTATGTCTTATCCAATCACTTATTACATTAGCAATATATGTACCTGTTGTGTCCTTTTATGCTATTGAAATATCGACTTTAATATAACAACCGTAAGAGCGATAAGAGAGTAACCTAAAAATTTAATAGACAAAAGGTAGAAATCAAATAGAAGCGTCAATTTAAATTTTGTATAAGTTTATACAGCGCGCTCGTTCTAATTCCAGGTGAAGCCACTTTTAGAAGTGACGAAGCAAGAAGAGAAACTGACGCAGAAGGAGGACGAGCTCCGTCAGATCAGGGATAAGCTGGATAACCAGATGAAGCGCTGCCAGGAGTACGAACAGAAGTACCAGGCGGCCAACCAGGAGAAGACTCAGCTCGCCGAACAATTGCAGGTGAAACTTAATGTAGTTATATTACTGTAAGATCTATGGGAATAGTATTAAATTATATTTGATGCAGTATTTCCATACGACAGAAATAATGAATAGTAATAATTTCGATTCGAAGAATTTTAACTAGATGGCGTTATTTTCAATCTTAAAATTAAGTTGATATTTTTGTCTTCTTGATGCCGGTCATTAAAACAAGGTTATGAAATTATTTTACTGCTATAGATCCTTAATAAATATGTAGATTTTTATTTTAATTAGACATCTTTAATGAAGCAAAATTAACTCGAACTAAAGTACTCCATACAGTGTAGGTTTTGGCTAAAGTTTTTACTTCCAGCCGACTGCCTGACGTCAACCCATCTCGGAAATACATAACGATGACGTACAGATAATAAAAGCGTGTTATTTTCAGGCTGAGTTAGAATTATGTGCGGAAGCGGAGGAAAGCCGCGCGCGCGCCGCCGCCAGGAAGCAAGAGTTGGAGGAGCTGCTGCACGACCTGGAGGGCCGCATCGAGGAGGAGGAGGAGCGCTGCAACGCTCTGCAGCAGGAAAAGAAACGGCTGCAGCTCAATATACAGGTCGGTACACCTGAATAGCCACCAGACATCTGCACGAGACTATTTTAGTGTCGTGTGTTTATTGTTGCCTTCATTATATTTGCGCACGGCCTAATATAAGACAAAAGAACTACTAGTATCCACTATACTTCTTATATCAACAATTTGCTTTTTTTATTTATTTATTGTCAATAAAAGATATACAACAAACTGCAGTGCAGTTTATTAGCGACTGAACACTCATTACATGACATTTACTTAACCTGCTCACATCTGACACACGAACACACTTCTCATAATCTATAAAGGACTATGTATTGTGAATACAAATCAGTGTTTCGGCTAAAGTTGATACTTTTAATGCAAAATAATGTTTCAAAAATTATTTCGAACACGTTATCCAGATAAATCTTAGGTGTTTTTAGGACCCCTGTTTGCAGTAGATGCAGAAATAATAGTCACAATATCTTATGTAATTTTCACAGGACCTGGAGGAACAGCTCGAAGAGGAGGAGGCGGCTCGACAGAAGCTGCAGCTCGAGCGCGTGCAGTGCGACGCCAAGCTCAAGAAGCTGGAGGAAGACCTGGCTCTCAGCGACGACACAAACCAGAAGCTGCTCAAGGAAAAGAAGGTATTGAACTGTTTATTTTCAGACGGTAGTCGTCCACTGGACGTAGACTTAATCCATTGTTCGCTACAAGGATCGGTACCTTGCCGCCCTCATCCAGTGGACTCCCGTTATCTTGGACCAAATCTTCGGTCCATACCTACGCTGCGCTGATCAATTCGTGGCCGCCATTCCATCAGTTCTGCGAGCAATGTATATAGCCCTTGGCCACTTAAGTGTTTCATTCCTTCTGGCAATGTCCGTTGTTTTGGTTCTGATGTGATCACACAGAGAGACCGAGCATCTATCCATTGCCCTTTGATTGACCTTAAGATGTCTAATGGTGTTGTTTGGTTTGCATAAATATGTATTTTATATTTCTTTATAACGCCGAATTTATTAGAATGAAAGTAAATGAAAAAGTAGCGTATAGTAAAGGCACGTAACTCGCCATTGTGGCGTAGTGGAGGTAAGGTAAGTCGTGCATATACGTGTTCATACAAAAACCTTAAAAATAAGGAGTTCTGCGCATAATGATGATGTATTGATGCCTACTAATCCACGCGCTGGCAAGAATATATCACCTTATTGTTATAGGCTCATCGGATAGATATTTTTTACTTTATTGTTTATATTTAAAATAATATTTTCAACTCAATTTTCTCAGAGTTATACTCTTATTTTTTAAACATTATTGTTAAATATTTTTATGACATAAAATGATAATATTTGAATTTTATTATCGATAAATAAAAAATAAACATTTGTATATAATAAACTTTAATTTATTATAATTATCATTACCTAAAGACACCCACAGTTGTACGCACCCCCAAAGGAACGTCGTTATATTTTTTAAATATAATACCAGTTTTTATTTTAGTTTTTTAATTTTATTTCTTGATTATATCTTTCTTTACATTGTCTTAATATAATATATTTGTATCGCCAGATTCTAGAAGAACGCGCAACGGATCTGTCTCAAGCACTGGCTGAAGAAGAGGAGAAGGCCAAACACCTCAGCAAGCTGAAGACCAAGCAGGAATCAGCCATCGCTGAACTTGAGGAGAAGCTACTCAAGGTATCATTCACTTTAACACTTGCAACTTGTCCCGGCTTCGCTCGAGAAGAGGGATAAAAATACTTGGAATTATACGTGAATGTCAAAAAAAATTGGTTGCCATGGTAACATCATGAAGTTTTTGTCGCTTTTAGGTGTCGTAACTCTCAGTTTTCCCTAAAGAGCCAAAAGAATAATAACTGCAAAAAAATATAGCCAATGTTACTCGTTGTTTATTAGTGATTTATTTTTAAATCGTAGGTTGGTTTTGTATTCACAAACAGTCAAATGTTTTATTTATTATTCTATTATCATATTATTTGGGTACTCTCTAAAACGAAATGGTATCACGAATGAAGTCTATATATCACGTTACTGTGTACAGTTGAAACTTACCTTTGATATTGAAGAAATTAAAGTATCAATAATCAATTCATTAACAAATAATCTTTAAATAAATCGCAGATGAACTTACTAATGGATGGACATGTCACTATTTATTATATAATAAATGGACCAACGTGTTTTATTATCATTGTAATGATCCAAAAAAATTTAATAATAATCTTTAGTCAGAGCTTAAGTTAGATTTCATAAACCTAGTTTAATATTTACTGATGTTTACAGGACCACCAGCTGCGGCAGGAGGTGGACCGCGCCAAGCGCAAGCTGGAGACTGAGCTGCAGGATGTGCGCGAGCAGCTCGTCGAACGCAAAGCGCAGCTCGAGGAGCTGCAGATCGTGCTCAGTTAGTTTATACATTCTGTTTATTCTTCTAGGTCCAAAACATCTGTTGCACGAATGGGCTGGCTCTAAGACAGGCGTCAAGTAGAAGTATTTCTGCGTTTTGTCTGATGAGTGAAGTGCCGGAGGCCTAATTCTAGTCTCTATCTTATTTCTTATGCCCTTCCTATAATTTTCTATTAAAGAAAGGAAGGGAAGGAGAAGATTTTATGTAAAATAAGCAACGCGTCTGCAACTCATTACCTTGTTGCATATTATGAGCAAGTGGTCACTTATTATTAGGCGAAAAGCTGTTCTGTTGGCCGCCTTCTTCTATTTTTTTTTTATATACGATATAAGTCACTGGTGTATATTTATTAATTTATTTGTATACAATCAGGCAAGCGCGAGGAGGACCTTGCAGCGGCGCAGAGCCGTCTGGACGAGGAGGGGGCGCTGCGGGCGGCGGCTCAGAAGGCGGCGCGAGAGGCCGAGTCTGCGCTGGCGGACGCGCACGAGGACCTCGAGGCGGAGCGCCACGCGCGCACCAAGGCCGAGAAGCTGCGCCGCGACCTCAACGAGGAGCTCGAGGCGCTCAAGAGCGAACTGCTCGACTCGCTCGACACCACCGCCGGTCAGTGCCACAACACAACACTACACTAAAGTACTGCTCATAAAACTATGAAACCCTAGTAGCATGAAATTACGGGACTTGCTTCTAATCGCTATTGAACTGGCCTATTGTATCAGTGGCCATTAGCGGCAGTACAACAATTTTACAATGTTTCTATCATTACGTGGCTTATTCAGCTTTTAGACGCCATTACAAAAAACTGCTATCGGTATTTTTTGTATCCGGTTTGTCGCAGGAAGGCGTTAGCCTTTAAAAAAATATTTCTTCTGGTGGAATCGAAACGGTTCTGTAGTGATTTTTCATAATACCTTTCATAAAGTGAGTCATGAACAGGAACGTTTTTCTTTTCTTAATAAAACTGGAAACCCATTATACCAGTATAATGAGAGAGAATTAGATATTTTTTTACATTTATTTTTGTATACATGTATTTATTACTTGTGCTTAGTTGCGAATGAACCTGTACTGCATCAGGAAGGTGGACATTCAACCTTTCGATTACCTATTTGTCCTATAGTTTAGTTATGTTATTTTATTGTATTTGGCCTGAGGTTCTTTGGTTTAGTAGACCTCATAATTTTATACACGTTTATCTTAGATCGTAGGCAAATGATAATAATACTCTAATAATATATGTGTTGTTTGCAGCTCAACAAGAGCTGAGGTCGAAGCGCGAGCAGGAGGTGGCGGTGCTGAAGCGCAGCCTGGAGGAGGAGGCGGCGGCGCACGAGGCCTCGCTCTCCGAGCAGCGCCACAAGCACTCGCAGGAGCTGCAGCTCCTCAACGAGCAGCAGGAGCAGCTCAAGAAGACTAAAGCAGGTCAGATCAAAATCAACGTTTGTTTTTATTTGAGACCAACAGCAAATTTAACAAAATAATGTGATCAATAACATGCATATTTAATTTATAACAAAAGTAATTTAATTGTTAACAATTTCTACAAATATTTCGACATTTCTGTTGAACTGTTGCTGGTTATGTTGTGAATTATATTGAAAGGTCTTCACAGTTATGTAGAATTTGTCGATTAACAACATAAGTATTGCAAAATTATATCTAAATTTACTCTAAATATTTACTTAGATTTGAAATAGATAGAAGACTAGATTTGGAAATATTTGTAAACTTTATTTTAATATGTAATATTAGAAATTTAATCACACATTTATGTACATATATTAATAAAAAATACATACATATTTATATAATAGAATAGAAATATAGACATTAATTTGAATGCAAAAGTAACAGATTTTATTAGAGTCCAAAGTAAATTCATATGAAAAAAACCTAGAGTGGTTTGATTCATCTACATTATACTGTGAGTTTACAAATTTTATGTTTTTGCACAGATATGCAATTTGCCGGTTATATATATTGCAATGGTTATCACAACCCATTGAAGTAATCGTCCTATCAATGTATAAAGATAGCATTGATGATAAAATAAATCATAATACTTAATTAGTTTAGCCAGACACCAGTAATTTAAAATCTCAGCGCTCAGAAGTTTTAGATATAGCTATGTACGACATTTATTTATTTATATTACTTTTTCTATGGACGAAGAAGGCAAACGAGCAAGCGATTCCCCTGATGTTAAGTGGCCGCTACCCATAGATAACCGCAACAAGCAAATGAGAAGAGTGGGGGATAGACAGGAAAAAGCATATTTCCTTCTCTTACTCATCCCCTTCCCCGTTCAATCCTCTTTGCTATTGCAACTTACTATTGCGTACAAAAACACCTTTACCACATTATATTTTACACGTAGTTCTGCTTTTTCCTGCTAAAAAGCTATATAAAGTATATTTTTGCCTATAATCGAGTTAAAGCTGTATCAATGTTTTTGAAGTTATTAAAAAAAAATATTTTACATTTTTTAAGTGGGCCATTTTTTTTTTCGTAGTATAGACTTGCTTCGTTGTCATAGCATTTTTCGACCATATTTCGCACAAAGAAAAACTTTTTGCATGAATTGTCGTCGATTTATTTATCTTGATTGAAATGATTCCATTTTCAAATTATAATGTTACAATGCATTTTATCAAACGACGTCAATCTGGAAGTGTCAAATTTTTCGAATGTCAAACTTTTATGCAAATTTTTGCGGATTTTTTTTTAGTATTATTTTAATAATAGAATTAGTGTTTAATTTTTAAATATAAAAGTAATCATGGCAAGTGTAAAAGAGCGTAGGCAGAAGAATGCAAAGTTCGGTCTGTCGAAAGACGACAACTTTGACATGTCTTCGGTGGGGGTTCCCCATGACGAGGGCAACGCCTTCCATTCGACCAGGGAGTATTGGCAACACATCTGCAAGGGCGGCGCCCTCTCCGAGAGGAAGGACGACCTAACTGACCAATGTAGCTGTTAGTAACATATAGATAAAATATAAAATACTCATAATTTGCTAAACATCGGATTATATTGCATACATTCATAAATAAATTCACCAGAACAATGTAAACAGATAAGACGGTATGCTTACACTGGTTCGTATGCTCATATATTTGTGTAATTGTATCTGTAATCTTTTGATACAAATAGTAAACTTATAAATGCTCAAAAGTGAGGGAGACCTTAAGATTAAAATCTAGTCTATATATGGTGGTGCTAGCTAGTTAGTGTCTAGTAGTTTAGGGCCCTATTGTTATATCAAGACTGGTACGTAATGCTGAATGTTTGGTGTTGTAGTGCTGGAGAAGGCGAAGCAGGCGTTGGAGGCGGAGAACGCGGACCTGGCGACGGAGCTGAAGAGTGCGAGCGCGGCGCGGGCGGACGGTGAGCGCCGGCGCAAGCAGGCCGAGGCGCAGCTGGCTGACCTCGCCGCCAAGCTGCAAGACGTTGACCGATCTAGGTACGACTACACACAATTTATATGTTCATTTTTTTATAGGCGATGTAACATTGCGATGCATGAGTTTTCTTTTACCTTATTAGTTAGATTCATAATGACAGTGAGTGGACAAATATTGATTGTACGTTGTTGATTAGGGCGGAGGTGCAAGAGAAATGTCAGCGGCTGCAGAGCGAGGCGGAGCAGGCACTGCAGCAGCTGGAAGCGGCCGAGCTGAAGGCGTCCGCCGCGCTCAAGCAGGCCGCCACCGTCGGCGCGCAGCACGCTGAGGCCCAGGTGATCATTGAACACTTTTTTGTTCAAAAAATATACTGCTTCTGGGAGTAACCGCTTCCCTATTGTCTTCTCGGTGCTACGGGAATACAGTACCACACCATTTTGCTGTGCTCACGGTATTTACAAAGGTATGGTTTTTAGGCACCCATATTAAATAAAATATAGGCGGCTCCACTATAATAGTTAAGCCATGGTTCAAAACTACATTACAATTAAAAAGTAACGTGATGTTCTAGACGGCATTGATAATTCTACACGTTGAGTCTGTAGATTGAATGAAGGGAAAATGAAAAACATCAAAATGTAGGATTTAAAAATATGTGGCAGTTCCAGTATACAATGTTTTGTAGGAACGTCAAAACACCAGAATGGAGACATAGTAAAGAAAAGATATAATATATAAATTGGACGAAAGAGTCGAGCAAACACTTAAGTAAAGATACATAAATAGTCGTAATATGTGCGTAGCTTTCATGACTGTCGATGTGTTACAGGCACTGCTGGAGGAGGAGACGAAGCAGAAGCTGTCGCTGCAGACGCGGCTGCGCAATGTAGAGCAGCAGCTGGAGCAGGCGCGCGACCAGCTCGACGAGGAGGAGGAGGCCAAGAAGAACCTCGAGAAGCAAGTATGTTACCCACCAACCTTGTTCAGTCTCCACTAGTAATCATGTCACATGTCTATAATAATATGTATGTCCAAATATGTTACATATACAGCAGGTATCTTCCTATGTAAGAGAAAGCAAAATATATATAAAATAAAAAAAATCCAAAACTAATTCTACACATAATCAAATATTCGAACTACTCAAATAATTACTTAACGGTTATTTTTCTCATGTAAATACAACTACTAGGATGTCATGAATTAGTCCTAAAATATGCAGTTACAGTTTGCATACTTAAGTTAAAGATAAAAAAGTCAATGGATAAATGCGAACTATTCGAATACTCGCATAGAGAAAATGTATAAATTATCTAAGAATAATTTAAAATACCGCTATTGTTTAGGTGACTGCACTCACTCAGCAAGTGGTGGAGGCTAAAAAGAAGGCGGAGGAGGAGAGCGAGGCGGCCGCGGCGCTGGAAGAGCAGCGCAAGAAGCTCAGCAAGGACGTGGAGGCGCTGCACCGGCAGATCGACGAGCTGCAGCAGGCCAACGATAAGCTCGATAAGAGTTAGTTCACCGTACTCACTATACCACAACACAACATATATACACCTACAGTCTTGGTCAAAGAGGGCGGCAATGCCGATTACTTATCGGGTGACGCCCCCTTGTGGGCGTTATACGACTTAATGGGCGGGTACAGAACAACTGTTAGTATTTCATATGTAAAGCTCAAGCCAGGCTTTATCTTTCGTAGTCTTCACTAAAAAGATATCTTGCACATTTAAGAAATATTAAATGCACTTTTTTTGTTTAAATGCAATAAATAATTTGATTGAATATTCCCCCACCAGGCAAGAAGAAGGTGCAGGCCGAGCTGGAGGACACTAATATTGAGCTGGAGGCTCAGCGCGCCAAGGTGATGGAACTTGAGAAGAAGCAGAAGAGCTTCGATAAGGTGTGGTATTTTTTTGATTACAAGATAAAACCAAATTTATGAAATTATATCTCCACACTAAATTTGTGTACAATTCGTAACAGACGAAGTTGATTTTTTATTCTCGCATCTATCCAAGATGATGAGTTAATCATTAATTTTGTATTTAGAAAATAACAAATATAGACAAAACATATGTATTACACGGACTGCACTTTATTTCTTTATTATTCATCGTCGATTTAATAGGTTTCATCAGGTACAAGTGATAGTCTAAGAAATAGTTTGTTTGACATGATAATCTGTTGTATTTTTGTTGTATTGTAGCATGTTGTGATATTGTGGTCAGGTGGTGGCGGAGGAGCGCGCGGTGGCGGAGCGCAACGCGGCGGAGCGCGACGCGGCTGAACGGGACGCGCGCGATAAAGAGACGCGCGTGCTCAGCCTCACGCGCGAGCTCGACGACGCAGCAGAGAAGGTACGTACCACCTAACCCCCACACCACTTACCTCTTGCTAGCCCACTAGTGCTGCACTAAGACGCTAGCTAGGCTTTATTCTCAGCTACGACCTAAATTAATAGATCTATAGGACCACATAACATTTAAAATAATTTAGTATATTCACCTAAAATGGTTGGTATGGCATTTCATCGCTCGCATTTTCAACCAACAACCAATCACTGAGTTAAAATGACTTTTTTTATTACGTCTTTGTATCAATACAAAGTTCGTACACTGATAAAATTTACTACTGTGTTCAGATCGAGGAGCTGGAGCGGTCGAAGCGCGTACTGCAAGCCGAGCTGGACGAGCTGGCCAACACGCAGGGCACGGCCGACAAGAATGTGCACGAGCTGGAGCGGGCAAAACGCGCTCTCGAGTCACAGCTGGCCGAACTGCGCGCGCAGAACGAGGAAATCGAGGATGACCTGCAGCTCACCGAGGACGCCAAGCTGCGGCTCGAGGTCAACATGCAGGCGATGCGCGCGCAGTTCGAACGCGAGCTGCAGGCCAAGGAGGAGCAGGGCGAGGAGAAACGGCGCGGCATCGTGAAGCAGCTGCGCGACCTGGAGGCCGAGCTGGAGGAGGAGCGCAAGCAGCGCGCCGCCGCCACTGCGCACCGCAAGAAGCTCGAGGCAGACCTCAAGGACGCCGAGCAGGCACTGCACCTGGCCAACAAGGTACCGCTATTCACTGTAACAACATGTGGTAATGGCTACAAATTAATAGTAGTTATGTGTCCTATAAGATGATGTTGAACACGCAATTGCGCACTTTCGTTATTTTTTTTACAATAATGAAATGAATTTGATAC
>JWHW01032071.1:7156-27487 GCA_000931545.1 Papilio glaucus | reverse complement strand
CTAATTCACAAACAAACTTACTCTTGGATCTTTTATATAATTATTTTATTTATTTCTACGAGGTATACCAATAATATATTCGAAAACAATTGATTTTAAGCATAAATAAAGCAACTAAAAAGTAAAGATCAAAAACAAAATTAAATTAAAATAAAATAAAGAACTATTGCAATTGGCCTTCGGTCTAATTGATTCCACCGAGATCTATTTCACTAATTGAGTGCAACATTTCAACTTAATGATTATTGAATTAAACTTTGTTGCATTTAAAGTATATCTAAAACTTGACAACACTTCGATGACTACGCAACGCAAAGATATTTTCATTTAACATTTATTTAATTTTTTTCGTTATTTATTTGATCTTCCAGAACACATGTCTGGTGGACGAGAAGAAGCGGCTAGAGGCCAGGATATCGGCGCTGGAGGAGGACCTGGACGAGGAGCAGTCCAACAACGAGATACTTAACGACAGGCTGCGGAAGTCGCAGGTATGATAATATTTTTTTACCATCTTTCTGGCATAAGTAAAATATATATTGTAAGCTACCTTTTAACTTTCATTAGGACTATTAAATACAAGTCAAGTTAGTCATCACAAATTTATAAGACACCCGAACACCTTTGAACTTAATTGAATAATAAAATCGCTTTGTCTCTTCTCATAGAACCAAATCGACCAGCTGACGATGGAGCTGGGCACGGAGAAGGCGGCCACGCAGAAGATGGAGAGTGGAAAGCTGGTGCTGGAGCGCCAGAACAAGGAGCTGAAGGCCAAGCTCGCCGAGCTCGAGACCGCGGGACGCACCAAGACCAAGGTATTGTACTACACACAAATGTGTGCAAGAAGCAAGTTTGATGTTGCCACCCCATCCATAGACATTCAGTTCCAGACAAAGGACAAGATATGAAAAAGAAGAAGCACGGCTTACTCAAGAGATGAAACGCACAAGTACAATCTTTTTGTCGTCTGTTCTCAGTGCGGTTGTGGCCTCGTTGAACCGGCTCATTCTACCACTCCAAACTGAAGTAATTTAACAACTTTTTTTTTGTGGTGTGCAGGGTGTGATAACGTCGCTGGAGCTGAAGGTGTCGAACCTTGAGGAGCAGCTGGAAGCGGAATCGCGCGAGCGTCTCGCGCAGCAGAAGGCGTCGCGCAAGCTCGACAAGAAGATGAAGGAGATGGTGCTGCAGCTGGATGAGGAGCGCCGCCACGCCGACCAGTACAAGGAACAGATCGAGAAGGTATGTAGGACACCTCAAGGTTCCGAGGAACAATTCCTGCCGCTGAGTTTTTTATACCTCAACAACAAAAGTCCATCCGCATACCATCTTGATGGTTGACGTTCGCGTTGTAGAATGATCTCCTTCCTTTATGGCCGACAACGCATTTGCAGTTCCTCTGCCTCTGCCGATGTTCGTGTGCATCGTTGATCCCTTAATATTAAGCGACCCGGAGCTCGTTTGTCCCCATATCCTATAAAAACTGGAGGGGCGGAGTCCGGTCCGGTCCCGTTTTTGTTTTTTAAATTAGATACAGGACGTGTCTTATTTAACATCTTTTTTGTGTTTGTATAAAATATGTCGGTTATTCGTGGCGTGTTACATTGTTAACTAACGAATAACGTGTTATAAAGAAGTTAATTCCCTTTTTATGCAATCTTTTCACATATGAATGTCGGTCATGTAACAGTTGTAACAATAGTTAATGCTTGTGTGACAGATGAACACCCGGGTGAAGACGCTGAAGCGACAGTTGGACGAGGCGGAGGAGGAGGTGCAGCGCGAGAAGGTCGGCAAACGCAAGGCGCAGCGCGAACTCGAGGACATGCTCGAGACGCACGAGACGCTCGCGCGCGAATGCTCCAACCTGCGCAACAAACTGCGGTACGTGACACATACAACAAAACACATACACACAGTCATACAAACTGACAAATATTTACAAACGCTGGCTGCTTTAAGGGTACGACCTCATGCACGCTCGATCGACGCTCGTTTCCGGCGGCAAATCTCATGTGACCCTATTTTAAATTTCCCGTGACTTGGAGACGGTGAAATGTAGCGATAAAGTTGAAAATGTTAGCTTTATCGCTCGCACGTTTCTTTAACTTGTATCTCTGCCACTAAAGGAGGTTAGGAAATCAGCTTTAGAGATTGCATTACTGCAAGCCGCCATGTTGGCGCTGCTGTTCGACGAGGCGTCTTGTCACTACTTTTTGAGGCGCGGGAAATTTAAAATGGGATCACGTGACGAGATTTGTCGCTACAGACGAGCGTCGAGCGACTGCCATGAGGTTCGTACCCTAATGTACGACAGATTATCAACTTCTTAAGATCCTGTTATTTATTACATTATCACAACATTTGAACTAACTGAATTTCACTTTTATACATCTCACAACATTTTATCTGAATAAATTTATTTACGACTTTTTACAATCTTATTTAAGAAAAAAAGGCTTTAAAATTATTCAATCCAGATAAAATAACGAATGTTTTCGATCGTGACATCTATCAAATCTTTAGCTTTCGATACAGTTGTACAGTTTTGAGGAGGACTGTTATCGAAACCAAAGCTATATGAATGTTATTTATCATCAAATATGACCATTTCCGATGGTAAAAGTTATTTTAAAATCTGTAACAAAAATATCTTAGTACTTTTTATTCTGTAGGCCATCCTTCTCAGACAATAGTGACTAGGCGTGCAGAGTCGCCGGGAGACAGGTAATGGGGTTGTAGGCTGCCGTCCGTGGTTCAATTCCGCTAATAAATACCTACGTTTGCCTATTAAGATATTCAAAAAGTAATTGTTCGACATTTTATACCATTTTATTTTTTTTCGTGTAAAAAAGCTAGATTTTTTATGTAAATATTTAAAATATAAGGTGATACAAAACCAGCAACATTTTTTTTTCAAATTGATTTTTTGTTGGAAACATGTTTGAGTTCACACTGCCGAAATTCACATAAACGTATGTATGAATGTACGTAGAAATGACAACGTGTTTTGTGTGAATACGGTTTTATACAAACAAAAATGAATGTGACCAACAAAATGGTATGAAAAATTGGACGTGGCTCGTTTTGCGTCTTGTATTATTTGCTGAATTTGAACGAAAACTCGCTTAGGGGGATTTTTTATACATGTCTGTCTGTCTGTTTTGCTTCTATAGTGGATAACAGTCGAGTGAAACATGAAGTTCGACAAGTCATTGCTTCTTTCGCATGGTTCATGCAACGCATCTCTTGGTTCATGCAAAAAATCACTCGCTCACCACCGCCTCATACATTTTACCGTATACTTCTGATGGATGAAAATACATTGAATACCTCCGATAATTGTTATCAATAAAACATTGTCGACTTAACAGATATCTATACTAAAACTAATAAAGTGAATAAAAATACATGTTGGCTTTAGTAAAGTTTTAATACAAATTTGTTTATATTAAATAATTTGTGCTTATAATAACTTAAAATTAAGCTTTAACGATTATTTGGTTAGACTTGCCTTTAATAATTACGAAAATTTTGTTTTCAAAGAATTAACCAAATTTTTATACGAAAGATAAATTAGGAAGATAAAAATATTTTTATTTATTTTTAAAATTTTGATTAATGTCATAAGATTTTTTTAAGTTTTTTTTTCTTAAATAAATAAATATGCGCTCACGCCTTTAACACAGAGGATTAGACAGAGATAATAAAAACGGGTTCGTCTCGACTGACGTACCGACGTTTCACAGTCTTGTGGCCGGTTGGAATGTGGCTGTGGTAGAATTTTGGCCCATTAGCGATCGATCTACGTCCCCCAACATTGTCATCAAATAAAACGCAACATATACATGCAAATGGTCTCAAGGTTGAAGCAGGCTTTGTTTCTTTATATTTATGTTTTAATTATTTGTACAATTATTTGTACATGCAGACGGCAGGGCGGTGGCATCGGCCTGTCGGGGGCGTCATCCTCTTCGCGCCTGAAACGCACCTCGCTGGCGCCCGGCGCCGGCTCCGGCGACGAGTCCTTCGACGACGTCAACGACACCACCAACAGCGTCGAGTGACCGTCCGTCCGCTGCACTGTCCCCCACCACTCTCCCCGCAGTGTTGCCCCACACAAAAAGTTCAATTTTATTTGCAAGCAAGAAAAAATTGTTATTCCGTTGCGCATTTAATATTTTAAGGCTAGGCCCGCATTGTATTTTGGAAGTAAGTTTTTTTAAGTCATTATTTTATAACAACAAATATGGAAAATTTACAGAGTGGCATTTAGTAACTTATATTTAAAATCCTATATGAAAATTTCTGTCGTTGTGTGCCTAACCTTATTGTTTCGATTGATTCGATCAATTTTTTTTTAAATACAATTTTATTATTGTCCAGAAGTATAAATTAACCGTTTCAATAATGTCTTATGATTTCTGTAAAAAAAAAAGATTTTTTAAATTTAGAATATAAAAAATTTTGTATTTGTTTTTTTTTCTGGTAATTCATTTCGAAATTAATGCTGCAAATAAATAAATTATATAAGTTTTGTAAATATTTGGTTTACGAATTTTTTGTCTGAATTTTCAACAAGCGGCAGGCGTTAGGACGTTAAGTATAACATATTTCTAGTAACTTGCAATATTTTAAATGTTGGTGTTATTTAATTAACCAATTATTTAATGTGTGTGTCTGTCCTTTCATAATTTGTCAAAACTACTTTTGTTTCTGTATAATGTCTTAACAATTGTATATATTCAAGATAATTGTTATTTTAGTACTTCTGTCTGAAATTTCTATAAAACTTGTAGAAAAAAAATTACGTTAAAATCTATTGGTTTACATACTATATTTTTATCTAGTTTCTCTTCTCGCCTTGTACAATCTGTTATAATGGAACATATATCTTTAACATAGTTGTCGGAGGGGTTCAAGATAATTAAATATTTAATTTTATTTTTATTCTACATGTCACTAAAGTTAAGTTTTCGCTTTGTATTGTTATGAAAATCGTGTCGTTTTATTAATTTCGACGTGAAGATGAAGTTTGTAGACGAATGTTTTTTTAGCCGTGGACAATTGTGGGTGCTCAGGATATACAAATGCATTTAAATCTGTTAGTGTTGAGAATGCGCGCCATTTTCGATAGCCCATTAATGACATATGACAGTGTTTGTGCCAAAAAATATCAGCCGAACTGTGTACTGTGTTTTTGATTATTAAAACATCGACGGTGACAGCATTGTAACGCTTTACTGTAAAATTATAGATTAATAGTTTTTTTTTTGTAATAATTCAAAAAAACTTAATTTTTTGCATGTTTACGAATTGGATTAATCTTTAAACCCACTAATATGTTGTCGAGTCGAGTTGCTGTTTTCTTTGGCTACCGTAAATTGTTAAATATATTACTTTTGTTTAATATACTAGACATTGCAATACTTTTAAATTAATAATTGTTGTGAAGCGTACATGTCTGTCACTGTGTGGAGTACGTAGTGTCAAGACACTAAGGATCGCCACTGGAGCAGTATTAAATCGAGACATTCCTAAACAATCGAGTTTTCAAATTTTACCTAGACTTAGTCGATCGGGTTAAATTACTCATTGGGTGATATTGTGTTAAAATTTAAAAAATAAAGTATTAAACATTGTGACAAAATGGAATATACTTTTTGGGTGATTTTTTTTCTCGACTTGGACTTAGCCGTTATTGAGGGGATCGGTTGAAGTTTATGATACAGTCTGAATATATTTTCCATTCTGTCTACCCCCAAATCTAGACTACTTCCATCCTGATAGACTGGTGTTGAGACAGTACAAATGTCCCTTCTAACGTGAACAGTTTTAGCATTCTCGCAATTCTGGAAGTTTATTCAGCATGTTCAGATGCAATTTTTCTTAACTTCACTCAACCTTTAGTGAAGTGATGCAATTTTTCGAGGACTTGTCATGTTTGTGTCTGAGCATGCTCTGTTAAAACGGACACCTCCAATGAATACATTCTGTACATAATTTCAGTGCGAATCACTGAGCGCTTAGTTGCCATACAAATTTTATTCATAGTTAGTAAGCTTTTGGTGTAACGGAATTCGTCGTGAATTAACAAGATGTGCGGTGTCAATTATGATGAAATGTAAATTTTTAAAATCCGACGGGTTCCGTATAAGATATTCTAACAATTTCAACTAATATATTTGATTTTATCTTGCGTCAGCGGCAGGTGTAAATACGCGTTGACGGTATTGATAATGTAAATTTGCTTTCACCGAACTTGTATTGCGTGTAGAATGTACGCGCGTCTACACACGGCTTGCGTCTCTAGTGTTAAGTGAGACATTTAGTAATAAATCGTGGCCTTAGGACTTTATGGACAATCGTCCCAATCGGTTTCCTGAACCACCAATTCGATGAGGGAAGGTATCTTTGCGAAGTTTTTATATAACTATATATTTTACCGAAGTCTTAATTATTGTAATGACCTCGACTTTTTTATTACATAGTTTTTTTTTGAATAATAATATAAAAATTTAAATGTAAGTAAACCATTGAAGCATAAACCTATTTTACATAAATATTATATTTAATTATTAACAATATTTGATAATTGTAAAATTGGCCATAGGTTGTAACAAGTTATCAGTTGGTATGCCAATTAAACAATTTTTCATGATTTTTAATGATCATTCGTTTTATTTCATTAACCTGTGAATGTTCCTTCCTGTGTTATTATTCAAGAAACTGCTAGTCAAAGCTTGATAATCTAAGATTCTCAAAATGTTGACTAAATTCACCCACATTTCTTTTTTGGACAAAAACAAATTTATGTGCTAAATATAAATCCATGCCCTCCGTGAATGTAATTATTTGATGTTTTGGGTGATTAAAAATAAGCTTTATATTTATGCAGCCCCAGTAAAATGAGGATCTTCAGTGAGACGGATAAATAACTAATGGCGGACCAATACTTGCCACAGAATATTCTGTCTCTAAATACTCTCTTAAGCAATAAACATAAGATGTTAGTAAAACGTCGAGTAGATATGGCGAATTTATATGTGAAAATGGACACATTTCAAGTTCCGGGTATCACGTTGGTGCAACATTTACTGAATTTTGACAATGGTAGAACTATTTGCAGCTGGTTAAATTATTATTGTAGCACTTGGGAAAACCCGTATCTAATGCGTGAAGGCCAGTTCACACGTGGACAGGGATTAAAAGTAATTAAAACCGCTTGGGTTACCCGAAACTTTAAATGAATGTTTAGCACCTGACTGATGCAAATTTTTCTGTATGTGTTTGTAACAAAACATCCTGGATGGTTTGAAAACGATTGGATCCGGTACTTGTGCTGTCATCGGGTTCCACAAGATTTTCTTTCACTTTTAGAGAATGATAAAGAAACCGTCAGCCGAACCCGCTAATAGCAGGCAAGCCAATGTCATGCTAGACAACATCTGCTAGAATTACATTTAAATGAGAAAGTTTGTTAGCACGGATGTTTGTTCGTCTTTCACGCCAAACCTACGGACGGGATACTTGGGATGATACTTGACAATAATTTATTTACATTAATTATTTTAATCGAGCTATTTTTAGAATGGACGTAAAAGAAACATTAAACGCGTATTTAATATTAAATATAATTATCAAAAATATAAAGTTTAAGTAACAGGACCTATGCAATAAATATCTAGTCTATAAATCATTTCTTTTATATTATTTATAGTTGCATCAACAATTACTTTAAAAAATATTCGCAATTTCAAAAGTATCTGTACAAAAATTGTCTTTGCCAGTGATTTTTGTACATTTGATTTTGACATTTTGATTTTTACTCTGTTTTGTTTAATTACTCTGTGCTCTTCATGTTTATGGATACGTCTTTTCAATTTCCATTTGATTTCCATAAAGAAGAATATTATTGTGAAACGCAATTCAATTAGTGTTTTGAAAATTACGCAAATAAAATAGCTAAAAGTACATTGACGCATTGGGCAGTCAGATTTTATTGCTACAAAATGAGGAACGTGGTTAATGATTATTTCGACGTCGCTGTGGGGATTGTGAGGAAGGCAGGAAAATTCATCACGCAATATGGATCCGGCTGCGAAGAATTCGAAGTGAAGAGCTGCGACATAGATTTCGTGACGAAAGTCGATAAGATGGTTGAAAACTTTCTTATACATAGTATATCTAAACAATATCCTTCTCATAAATTTATCGGAGAAGAATCTGTAGCGGGCGGGGCTAAAGCTAATCTCACCGATGACCCGACCTGGGTGATCGATCCTGTGGATGGAACCATGAATTTTGTACACGGATTCCCTTTTAGTTGCATTTCCCTCGCTTTACTTATTGCCAAGGAGCCGGTGCTCGGTATAATCTACAACCCCTTGATGGATAAGTTGTACTCTGCGAAGGAGGGTCAAGGCGCTTGTTTAAACGGAGAACCGATACATACATCTAAAGTCAAAGAACTTCGCCATGCGCTCGTTGCTTTTGAAACCGGCACAAGTCGCGATGAAGAAAAGGTCAAAGTTGTTTTTGAGAATTTCAAAACAATGGTGGGCCAGGCTCATGGCATACGCGCACTAGGCTCTGCCGCCCTGAATATGGCAATGGTGGCAGAGGGGAGGGCCGATGCTAATTTTGAGTTTGGAATTCACATTTGGGATATAGCAGCTGGTTGTCTGATAGTGAAAGAGGCTGGTGGTGTTTGCATAGATCCCAGCGGAGGACCCATCAACTTGCTCTCGCGTAGAATGCTTTGCGCCGGTCGCGCCGAGCTGGCTAATGAATTAAGCAAAAAACTAACTCAGTATTATCCAGACCATGATTAAGCCATAAATGTTCTCCGATTGCTTTAGGGGATTCTTGAAGCGTTTTCAATTCCAATTCCATTTAATATGTGTTTGATGTAGTCATATGTTCCAAACATTATGTATTGCTTGTTCAAATATTTCTCAAATCTCAATGATATATAATATTTCACTGTACTCTCTTAATGTGATTTTTACAGTACCAATCACATCATATTCATCATAAAATTAAAATATTGATAACAATGGTGTTTCATCTCTCAAGCTCGGGTGTTATGTATCTAAATCTAGTATGAATCTCAGATAGGCATAACAAGAAGGGATTATTGAATGAAAATAAAATTTCATTGCCAGCGACATTAAGGCAATGATGGGTCCATCTCTTAAAATTGTCAAAATAAGCGTTTAAAAATTACTTTATCTACTTGCTTTGACCTCTGGCTCTGAAAGGGCAACGTGGTCATTTATTATCTTTGTTTGGGTTGTATTGATAAAACAAAATTATTTTTCTTGCATATTGCTAGGAGCCAGTTTTACTACATATTTTATATAAAATGATTGTTAAATTTCTTTTAAGAAAACTTCATTTTAATCTTCTATTTAAATAGTGGTCTGTATTATTTATGTTATTGTACTTAGAACTTAAAGCAAATTAATGATATTTAGTATGAAAGAGCATTGTGAAGAGAGATAGCATAGCTTTGTGGCTATGATATGGTAAAAAACCTATGGTTTGAAATCACCAAAGAGTTTTTAGCTGATGTTTAATAAATTTGGTCTCAAAGTATACATCAGCTTTTATCTATGACAATGTTGGTTTGTTTCCATCAAATTTACAATTAATTTATACTTAAAGTATTGTTATTTGTTTTGTTAAAAAATAAAATAAAAATTTATTCTTAAGTTTTTATTCACAGCTTTAATTTTGTTTTTCAATATTTGAACATCTTTGATAAGTTTGATCCATTCAATGGGGCTTGTGAAATTAATTTGTTACTTAATCTATTTATAACTTATGTAACTTATTCATATAACTTATTCATGTCTTATGTAGTTACCTTAGCGGTGTCATAATTATTCAGTCAATGTGAAGGATTTTCTATGTAATAAATGTTTGTGTCGAATATTTCTGTTGATTTATTTCAATATTATCCCAATGTCAAAATGTTAGATTGTCTTATCATTTTTAACAGTCAGATAACAATGTTATGCAAGTTTTGATAAAATTGCAATCATTAGATTTAAAATAAAAAAAAATGTGGACACAAATTTTAAGATTGTTAAAAAAGAAAAATATTTGTTGGTCACAATTAACAGTAATCAATTGAGATAGATTATATTAACTTCAAAGTTTGGAATTGATTAATTATTTAGGATAATAAAGTTGATGTCTGGCTAGTTTTATGTTACAGACAATATAGTAGTATGATTTTTTTTGTCACTGTCCAAAATATAAAAAAATAATGTATGATCAAGTCAGTTGTTAGTCAGTATCTGTGATTACCTCACAAATTTAATTTCTATAATGTTTGGTCTCGTCATTCAAGTATTTACTTATGTCGTCGTGTCGTAGCTAGGTATATAAAACGTCCAATAATCTGTGATAGTCAAATTACTCTAGAATCTGTCGAGTTCATTCACATAAAGAGTTAGGGTCTACAAAGATCGTAGTGTCATTCAGTCAAGTCGTTCATTTTTTTGTCGGTCGTCCGTCAGATAAACTATACCATTAGAAATAAAGCATGTAGTATGTATGTGTTGATGCAAATGTAGTATAAATATAATTTTGTATTCTATGACATGCGTTGAAGACTTCGGGTTAGAAAATAACCTGCGTCATAGTCTCGTATTGTGTGTACATAACAATACGAGACTATGACGCAGGTTACCAGCCCTTGCTCTATCGATTATTGGATAACTGTCGTTGTCTCGCTCTTTCTTGTTAGTATAGTGTATAGTTTTGTCGCTCTCCCTAAAGCTTGTATGCAGCCTAGCTTGGTATGTGTGGATTTGAGTTGCAGCGCACTTTGATACAATGAAATATTCTTTTAGGTATATATAGATTGATGACAGTAATACTAAATAACGACAAATTAAGTAAATGTATAACGATGCAAAAATGTAGCTTTAAAAAGTAAATTTGGTCAGAAAAAGGAAAAAAATAAGTTACTTTATGGGAAAACGCTTGACTTATAATGTCCGTAAAATACATTTGGAGTGCCTGTTAGCGACGTACATGAATGTGTTGTCGATGTGTAAAAACCACGAATTTTTGATCAATAATCAAAAGTTAAATGATTGAAACGTTGAACAAAGACTTTGATTCTACTTTTTACATGTTTTGTAATGAAAGGGGGAAAAAATAGTCAAGGCAGTTATAACATCCGCGAGTTGATAACGTGCTAGAACCTTGTCAAATTTACATTCACCTGACGTCAAGCCGTATTTAAAAAGGATAGTTAACAAAATTCTAATAAGTAGTGAATTTAATGTATTATTAATTATTGAATTATTATTGTCAGCACCATCTATAATAATATTTAAGTTATTATTTAGAACTAAAACCAAATAATAATTAATCATATGTTTTCTTCTAATAAAAGTCTGTCAGTTATGTCGCGTCAGTTTTAGTCACTTTCAGTCAGTGTCGTCTTCGTTCACCGTTTGCCATGGATATGCTGTAAGGATTTAATCCTACATATAAATATAATTATACTTAAATTTTAAAATATCAACGCGGCGTCTTCGATAGCGTTTTGCATTTATTTCTTTTAATTGAAGACACCTCGTTAAATTAAAGCAAACACCAAAATTTAACAAATATTCCCTACAGTCTCCCTCCCGGCCGGCGCCGCACGGGTCGCGACAGATCCATGGGTCTTGGTATTTCTCTGAGCGCGTGGGGATCGATCTTGAGTGAAGGCATGCGCTGCGGTAAACCTTCCGATAAATCATCATTCTCTTCGTACACTGCCCACTGTGATGGACTGCGAACAAACATAATATCATTAATGATTTAATTTAATAAATTACAAAAGAATTTATATTCTCCTAAATGAGTAACGTTTCAGATTGTCCAAGTATTCGCGGTTTCAGCTTTATCATTAGACTTTTTGCATATACAAGTTGTGCGGAGAGAATCGGGCGACGAAAGTGTTTACATAACAGGGGCGGATCTACCACCATAGGAATTTTTGGACTGCAGCCCTGGTCCCCGCGGATAAGGGTCACCCAAGCCAGGGCCCCGAGAGTTACTCTACAGCGAAAGAAATAACAGTTTTTTTTAGATTGGGCCCCTTATCTGACCCCAAGCCCAGGGCCCAACAACCGCCCCTGGTGCATTATGCCTAAAGTTACAAGTACTTTTAACGTACGTGCATATGCACGTGGTAAGTAAAATAACTTACTAATAAGGCGAACATTTTATTTTATTTGAAATTCTTACCTGTTTTCACTAGGTATTATCTGGAATTCCACTGATGGTGTCTTGGGTGCACTTGAAGGTTTTTGAACTTTAATTTTGAATTTGTCTGCGTGTACCGCTTTTGATTCTGTTGCACCTATGGATGATATTCTATCTGCGGCAGATCTTTCCTCTATACCAAAGTTAGGGACACCTGGACTGTTATAATTCTCCTTGACGATATCGTCATTTGTTGCTGTGTTTCGTTTAGCTATAGTTGAATCAATATCAGGATATTTGTGTAAAACATTTCTTACATAATAATATTTGTTTTTGTTGCTCATTTTAATTTGTTCTTCGTCATTACGTCTTGTCGGTCTGTTCAAACTGTAAGGTTTTGTTGCTGTCTCGTAGAGGAAGAATGTCGATATTTTGTCAGTATTAGTAACGTCATCCCTTACGGGATCTTTTATTTCGAATGTCGTAAAGTCTTTGCTTATACTATCGCGTTTGTCGTTTGTTTTGTCTACTGTGTCGCTTTTGTCAAGTTTAGTCACACTGTCACCTCTGTAAGTACCTACGTAGCTAAAAGTCGTCAGTTTATATTGGTTTTCAGTGGTAGAGTCGATTTTGTCAGTTTTGTCCGGTGTAGTATTAAGTTTTGTTTTATTTAAGTCCTTGCCGTTAGACCGAGCTGATGAATTCGAGTTGTATGTCAGTTTTGAGTCGGAACTGTCACGTCTGTAGGGGTCGATGTCGTCGTTTGGGTCGTACCTGTTATAGTAAGGTTTGTTTGGTCGCCTACTGTCATAGTAATACGGTCTGTTCGGTCGTCGGTCATATGTGTCGTCGTAAGTTTGATATGTAACTTTCACTACATCCCTATCATGTGTCTTTTTCGTAGTCTGTCTCCAGGACTGCGTGGGTCGTGGAACATAGTTGATTAAGTACGTGTATTTGTCAGTGTTCTCAGTCACAGTAATCACGGGTCTGTTATACGGTCGTTTTTGTTGCAAGTTGTTCACGAGTAATGATTGCACGCTTTGTACATTGTCGTCGTAGTCATTGTAGTTGTTGTAGTACCTCGTCGGTGCGCGGTGTCTCGTTATGATGCTTTCGAAGTCACTGTAGCGTCTGCTTTTGTTTTTAAAGTCTAGTTTGTCGTCAATCGCTTGTACTGTTGTTTTAGGTTTGGTTGTAGTATTAACCGTTGGTTTATCTTGTGTTGCGTCTTTGTCTTTGTTTGTCAAGTCAGTGTCGTTAAGTTTATGACTAACTTTATGCGGCTTAGTGGTTTGGTTCACTGGTCTATGTTGCGGTGTTTTTTTAGTCGTTAGTTTTTGGCTTTTTTTAGTTGTCGATATCGGTCTAGTCGTAGTAGTGTGTTTTGTATTAGTTTTTGAAGTAGTGGAAGCGTCATTGTCAGATTTTTCGATGTCGTTATTTGAGTCCGAGTTTATTTCGATCCAAGGTGATAAGTCAAAGTTATTCAATAGTCCGTTCTGGCAGGAGATTCTATCATTGTCGGGGTTGTCGGGAGAAAGGAAAACGAAAGGTTGGACGCTGTCGATAGTGTCGAGGGTACGGCACAGGACTTGGGCTAGGGATATGCGGCGGATTTGTTGTAACTGTGCCGGTGTGAAAGAGGACTCTAAACCCCCATTTTCATACCTGAAATATAAGTGTAAGTGATAATGCTTTTAAGAGATTTATTTTATATAGCATTCAATGTATATTCATAATTTTTATTTGCTTACCAAAATCGATCGCCTTTGCGCAAGTTCGAGAACTGTTGTGCGATGATACAAGCAAAAGTTGGTCCCACTAAGCCACCGATGACGGGTCTTTCAGCCATACCTCCAGTGAACAGGTCTATATCATCAACATGCCTGTAATTATAATATTGCTTTTAACTTACTAACTTAAAAAAAAAGCCACTTTGTACTAATAGAGATTTGCGCGTTATTAAATATCACATACATCATTAACATTAGGAGGATACAATTCAATATTTTTATTCTTTACCTGTACAAGTTCTTAAGTTTCCTCACGACCCTCTTTGGCATGACTCTGGCCAAGTCCTCGAAGTCGTTGATAGAAGACAAGCCACAGGGCTCCCTCCATGAGGTGTAGGGTGGGACTCCATGATCGCGTCCTCTCTGTATATTGATCGCAGCTAAGTCCATTCCGAAGTCAAAGTGAGGCGTTTGGAACAGATGGTTGGTTAGTTCCTCGGTGATGAACTCGTCCCGCTTCTGTATGGGTTGGTTGATCATGCCAATAAGCAAACGGTCCACAGCGCCCATGCTCCAAATGTTGGATGGGTTTGTTATTTCGTTGTGCAGAGAAACATCTGAAGAACGAAGGTATACGTGCGATGATTAAAATGGCAATCGGGATGGTAATGTAGGCAATATCAATAGTAGCATGAGTATATGTATTGTAAGTGAGGTAACGTTTTCTGTATGTTTATACAAGTTAGATATGACATTAGTTACTCAGTTCTATCCAGGAGACGCATATAGATAAATTTAAATAGACCTAATGAACTCAGGACTAATGTCACAACTCAATACAATCCAACCTATCCGATACTACTAAATTAAAATTAAAAAGACCAACTAAAACTGAATGGCAGATTTTAAGCGTGTACTCACTGTTGCCCATGGGCCTGTGAAACCTGTCGAATCTGACCATGGAGGGCTGCACCAGGCTGTGGCCGAAGCGGAAGGCGGCGGACCCGAACGAACTCGCCGGGTTAGGATTGATCTTAGGGTTGTAGTTCTTGAAGTAGCCCTTCTTCACCAGATCTAGCTCAAAGAGACGCATCACTTCCGATCCTGATACAAATAAAAACATACGAGTACTTTAGAGGTAACATTCATAAATATTTATGGTATTTTAGTGATTGTACTGATCAAATCTCAAAATTTGTGACTCTATTCAGGTCACAATGTCGTTTTGTTGCATAATAACCACGGCCTCTTTATGTAAGCATGGTGACTTAACACTTTTTGTCTTATATTAAATGAATTAGTTCTGGGTAGTTTACAGTCTTATTGTGCAACAGTTTTGTTCGCTAATCGAATATTAACGGTCTGTTACAATGGGATAGTATTATTAATAAATAGAAAAACTACGACAGTCAATCGGATCACAGTGTATCATTTTTTGTTGCGATTCATCTGATGTAAATTATTGTTAAATTTTAACTACGCAAAACATACGTTGTTGGTCGTTTGTGATAAAATAGGTGTGATAGACCCTTGCTGCCTACGCCCACCTACATCGTCGTGTCGTGTACAGCTTGTTATATTTTGCTGATCGTAAGGTAAATAAGATTTTTTTTTAAATGCTGCTCAGTTTTATAGCATCAATTTCTATGAGGTAATCTTCCTGACCTTGTTGTCGCATAGTGTAATATAAATAAATGTACCTAATACGACGGGCAGGAATTCGCGGTAGGTGATGTGCTGCAGCATGGCGCCCACGATCTTGCGCGTCTCCTGGTAGATCTTCTCGTCGCTCCAGTGCGGGTTCAGATGCGCCAGCTCTTGCGCCATGCTGTGCCGTGTTAAATACTTATATTAAAACAAATACGTTGCTTAATGTTCCGTGTTCTACGATTCTTCTCTGAGCCAATGCATTTGTACTAAAACACCCGCGATAAAACTTGGACTGTGAACAATTTTTAACGAGTTTATTGTTGTTTATCCGATTGAGACTGGGTTTTTTTCACCATCACCCTTGAACATCATTAATATCTGATTGTTTTAATAAAGGAGTAAGCTCTTTACTTGAAAAAACTCCATCGTATCTGTTTGAAAGTACTGATGTGGCACAATACAAATTTACAAAGCAGTTACCGGTTGTGCTGTCGCAGCCAGACGATGTGCGCGGCGACGAGGCCGGGGTGCTCGTTGACGCGCGCGTCGCCCGAGCGGAAGCAGTCGCTGGACACGGCGCCGCCGCGGCACAGCTCGTCGCGTCGCTCCGGCGGCAGCACTGGCCGCCGCTGCTGCACGCGCCCGTACTGCAGCATGCCTGCATCGAGTACGCATTGATATTTTTTTATGGCAAAAGAAGCAAACGCGCAAGCCGTTCACCTGATGTACGTATCACAGGATACAAAATTTCGGTATCAGCCTTTATGTAGGAAAGAGTGCAAGAGAAAGTGACGACCTTTGTTTGAAAGTTCGTAATCTAATCAAAGCATTCTTGTAATACAGGACGTTCGTCTAATTTACCATTTATTATTTAAGAAGACTTTCAGCTTGTCCACTTGGGATTCAGTTGGTGACCTGCACCGTTCTTTGAGGCTTGGCAAGAGCCTATGTAGACCGCCATAACAAGGAGCACATGAATTCAGGATTTACTTAAATATCTTACTCAAACTGAATAAAGCAATAAGCATCTTCCATGCTGCATGTCAATCCTAATGCTCACCATTCCTGAACAAGCGTAGCTTATCAGACTGCCTGGCGGAGCTAGCGTAGAGCGGGGAGCCGTCGATGTAGGCGGACACCTGGTTGAGCTGCTCGCGCCAGCCTAACGCGCAGTCGTCGCGCGGCGCGGGCGAGGATCGCACGAAGTCCAGGCAGCGCACGCCGCGGGGACCGTAGAACGGGTCTGATGACGGCACCGCAATCGGCAGACACTCCGGGTGCTGGAACAATACAATGGCTAGAGTATCAAGTTGCTCAACATTTTACAACTACTGATGACTGGGTCACAAGCCTCTAATGGTTCTTGTGGTTTGATTGTGTTCTTGTTTGTAATAGTAATAGGAAAGACTTTAGAAATAATCTACTAGCTTCTCCTTCCCATCCCTCCTGATGATCATTTTCTTATTTACATCCTTCACCTATTCTACGGGCTCTCATCGTATTTGCAGTTTCCCTTGATGTTACGGAAGTGTATTGGTAGCGGTGATTACTGAACGTCTCGTGAATCGTTTGATTGTTTGCCCCCTCTTCCGAAAGAATGTGCAAATTGGTTTGAAAAATTGGTTGATCGTCTCACCATAAGTTCTTTGGGCATAAAATCCCTGCCACCGTCCTTGCAGCACCGCGGCACGGATCCGTTAAACCCTCGAGACTGTGAAGATGACGTCACATCGTGGTCCAGAAACTGTCCCCATTGCATCAGCAGGTGTGTTATGCCGTGGTTCTCAGCGTTCTGGTCTTCGTGCACCAATGAGCTAATTTCCCGAGCTGACGGTAGCTTGCTGCCGAAGACTGAGCGGCGCGGAGCCTGGATTCCGTCGGAGTAGGAGGGCTGCAGGAAACGCTGCACGGGCGTCATTGTGGAGCCCCAGCGAGGGCGGCTTAGGTTATTGCACGTGCCGTCATGGGTGCGGTATCTGGAAGATAATTTTGAATAGAACTGATTTTTCTTGCCACGTTACTCAATTTTTCTTTTGATAGTTTACGTTTACATTGTAACATAAATATTGTGAAAAATAACATTCCTTATCTATATTTTTATTGTATATATCTATATATTATTCATTTTATTTATATACGAAGAAACCGACTGACATATCAATGCACAACCCGAACTATTGGGACTTGAAATTTTGCACAGAGATATATGTTTTTACGTAGGCGAGTACACAGAAAGGTCTAAAGTAGGGGAATAAAGTTTGTATTGAGAAATAATATCCAATGTAAGTTGACCTCAGATCTATATGATCAATCATATTAAATACGTTTCAGCTTATGCTGGACTATCGGCTCAGATTATATAAAAGTACAGAAAATTACATTGCATATTTTGCTACCAAGAATATCGAGTAATTGTTATGACAAATTTTATATAAAATTTAATACTAAAACTATTCGACTATGGCTCTTCACATGTTCTTGAACTTGTGTGTGGCTAGACAGATGTCACCATTTCATGTGAAATCTGTCTAGCCACTTAAACTACTAGTTGTGTAGCTGAAGGAGTGAGGAGTTACCGTTTGGAAGCCGGCGGGCACTTGGGCGCGGTGCGCAGCGGGCACTGGTCCAGCAGCGCCGACTGCCGCAGCGCGCTCGCCGCGGGGAACCGCGCCTCCTCCGTCCTGCTCTCCACACCTTCATCGCCGTCGCCATCGTCTCTGTTCACAGATACGATAAGCTATCTTATGTAAAGTTCTTATTTACTCCATTTCCTTATTTTAAGCAATCGACCGCGATTTGCCTTCCACCAAAGCTCTGTTAAACCAAAAATTAAGTCTTTTTGGTATAATGACATATGATTTCATATAACATCACATAAAAACTATTTAGAGTAAAAAGTCAGTTAGGTTTTTTAATGCAACACGTTTGTGAAAGATTGACAGGTATAATATAATTAGCGAGGGTATTTTGAGAATAATAAAATACATTATATATTACGACAAATCTAAATCGATAATTCACTGTTGACTGCATAAAAAGTCGCATACAGATACTTAACAATACAGAAAAAGTAAGTCTCACTTGTTGATAAATGAATAGAAAGTTTTATCAATATTTTGAATTATCTCTTCGATGTTTCAAATACTTATATCAAAATATTACAAAAATAAAATATAAATACGTTGTACACTCTCTCTCAGATTTCATTAGCGACTGACAGTAGAAAGTTCTGGAAATATATTTTGTTTATGGCAGCCTAATGGACAAGTACATTAAAGAACGACACGTCTAGTGTCACTAGTGCCTAGGTGTTCGTTGTATCAGATTTATAACGAGGTTACATTAGTAGGAACCAAAATAAAAACAACCTAAAAATTATTTAAATAATTTTACCATCCAAAAAGTTTTCATCAATGACCAACTTTTTAAATAATATTTAATACTGGCCAGTAGTATGGTAGTTGTTCTTGCCAACGATACTAAATTTAAAAATGAATAAGTCGCGTTGTAATTGTTGGCGCGTAACACAAACACCATAAAAAGCCAGATGCGATGACACCACCACACCCGTCAGGGACCGCGGGGAAAGTACGTAAAAGTCACTTTCGCTGGGAGCAGCTCTCTCTGCTCGTGAACTGATAAATACATGCCCACGAATTTCGTATGTGGGAAATTATCGACTCTGATTATAATGGCTTGTTTGTTTATATAAAAAAAATGCTTATTGTTATAGCTTTGAGAAAGAATCGCGAGCCGAGAAAGCAATAATCTCGATTGTCCAGTCTTTTGAGGTTATAAAGTTTTTTTTTTCAAAATAATGGCTGTGGACCATCACAATTATTTCTTCTTGGTGTCATTTCGTACAAAGAAGAAATAGATTACATATTAGATGAGTGAGTTTGTGTGTTTGTTACGCTTTCACGCGTAAACTATTCAACCGATTATAATGAAAATTTGCAAACTTGTTGTCAGGGATACAGATAAAGGTGCGGTACCAAAATAACATATTTTTGACATTTTTTACATGACATGACATTATCATGGCAAACAATAACAACTTTTTGTCTACAATTCCAAGTTGTACGCGACATCAAATTACAAAAATTTCTAGCGACGAAGATAAAAAACGTATGCGTGCCAGAATAGGAGAGCTTTGGACGTTCCTTTGTTATACCGTAACTCAATTGCTGGTATTTGATAAGTACAGCATTGTTTCTTACGTCGACGAAATGGGGTCCACCAGATCGTATATTGAGCGTAAGCTGATCAACCAGCGCAACATCCCAAAGGCCTTTCATCGTCTTAACTATCAAAAATAGTTATTTCATAATTCATAATTTTAAAGCGCCCTTAGTACGCGCTCCATTGAATCTTAATCGAGGATTTTAGATTTTGTGTGGAACCACTGAACCAATCGTCTATCGTAAATAATTATTGTATGAATCAGTATTTCTTGATAACACAAAGATGAATCGCACTTCAAGTATTATCTATGGTATTTCGAGATGTCAAAACAAGTTTTATTTGTTAAATATCATTTTTTATAATAAGTATATTTTGCAAGGAAGCTGCCTAGCTTGTAATATCTCTTGATTGTCGCGACGGCAAGTAAACATTACACACGCGCTCTTATATAACAAAAACACCGTTTTTTTTAATGTAAAGCGCTATGTTGTTGTGTAGGCAGGGCAGTCTCAGGGCAGTCTCAGCCCATTTTAGGGCCCTA
>JWHW01032064.1:20176-31872 GCA_000931545.1 Papilio glaucus | reverse complement strand
AAGATTTAAAATGACAGGAACACAGAACAAAGAACAGAAAACAAGAAAGAAAAAAAAAACATTTGGCGGGTACCAACGTATTTATGGCGACTGTGTTGGACTTATAATTGTAATTGAGTGATTTTCTCATGTAAGTGACATAAGTCTTTATGAGAATAAAATTCTTTAAACCTATATGTTATAGAATGTGTTCACAAATGTCATTTCAATTTCCGCGGCGTCGCTGCGCACACACCGCAATATCCGGCGCTCGTAGCTATCTACTTCCGCACCACAATTTACCAATTAACCTCCACAGGGATGGATCTACGTTATTGCTTTCTGAGCCGCAGCCCAGAGCCTCGAGGCCTGATTGTAGTATAGCCTGGTACATATTATATATCTTGTTTTTGTTTGCTAGCGCCCGAGCACTACTACAGGGCCTCACGAACACAAGGCAAGCCCCTGAGCCTCCGCCCCTACAATTCTAATAACTTATTGCCTTTTACTATGTAAAAGGGAACGCATGTGCTATCATTTATTTAACGAATCTATATTTATTCATTACTATATACCCAAGCATGCGTCAAAAATCCAATATTCCTAGCGCGAAATCTACGAGGCTTTGTCATAATACCTCGGGCTATTACTACTACTACTACTGAGCAATTTTTCTGTTATCGCGGCGCTCGGCTAACTCCCCGGGCCAGTCAACTTTTTGTATTTAATAAGCTTTTTTCAGAATACTTGTTAAAGAAATACGATTTGATTGAGCTCAGTGAAAAGTGAATTATGTTTGCTGTCTGTAGTACCTATAGCGGTATTCATTTAATTCAATTCCCATAAAGCAATCAGCTTCGTTCAAATACAATTTTTGCGAACAATGACAAGATAAATCTGCAGTCGTCCAACCTTTATGTAGAGTAGATTGCGTCGTCGATGTCTGTCTGTATTGACAAGACTCACGGCGCATTAAAATTGGTTTTCAGTAGTGATCTGTGTCAATTCTTACTCCATGATGAAGGACCAGCTCTTGATGTGGCGGTGACACGCTTAATATCCGTTACGTGTCGTCTCCCGCGTCGTAACGTGTCAAGGTGTCTACAGACACTCGACGAGGGGTCAGGGGAAATTGCTTTGTATTTGCTTACTTTAATTTGTACGGACTAATGTCGTTAAGTTAAAATTTGAAAGTTGACCAGAATCCCACTGTAGATAGAGCTACTCGCTTCACTAATCCCGTGACCTCGGGCGTTGTGGCCGTCGTCTGTAAGCCAGTACTTACCACCTTGAGCTTTCTCAAACTCAAATAATATGTACCTCTTAGCTGTCTCAAGTAGGTACATGATTTAAAAACGTTTTCTTTAATGCCGTATTTAGTCGATCAGTAATAAAAAGCAAAACAAAAATCTCAATATGTTTGTGCTGAGTAATTGCGTCATAAATTTTCTCGCACCGAGTGTTTCATATGCTGAGCGCCGCGTACTCGCGAACTGCGACTAATTTATGTAACGCGCGCGATTTGTGAGCAGGCCGCGCCGCGCGACTCCACTCATTGTTTATATGTTTATATTGATTTAATTAACCTAGGTACATGTTTAGCTGTTCGCGTGATGCCACGTGACTAGCCGACATAATTATACGCGTCAATTAAAAGTTACAGATGCTCAATCCTAACTTTTTTAATGATCAAACAACTTACTCCAGTGGCAATTTATGTTTCCTAAATCGATAGATCTCTGGAGGTCATTATCCGGCAAAGTTATCATTTTAAAATCTAAGATTATGAAACAATGAAGATATGAAGTTGCCACTTCAAATAACAACACAATAATAAAGACAGTACTGATTTATTAGCGCTATGAATGAAATTACACTGGCTTAATTTTTAACAAGTTGTGCAACGGACTACAGCACTATATCGTCAGCACGCACGTGATAGCTGCCGGATACCATTTCACAGTTCAGTTCCCTGCAGTCTCGCAGCCTACAGCATGCAGGTATATGCGTATCAAATTTCGCTTCTGTGTAGTGCACGAGCGAGCTGCGCCTTAACAACGATCTTGTCGATGCTTTCAGAGGAATAATGAACTCAGTTAAAGTCTATGCTAGTGCTTAGAAGTATTACTTTAAGCGACGAGTGGATCCAAACATTTGCCTGACGGCAAGCCGTGGATATTTTTAATTTTAAATTGTGATTATATAAACGTGAAAGTCAAAATTAATTTGTTATTAGTCAATTACATTTCCACAACGATTTAATTAAAGCCTCTTTGACTCACAAATTTTGTTTCACTTGCATTAATTTCGTATTGCGTCCCGCAGCGCTCTGTAGCGCTCTGTAGCGCTCTGTAGCGCTCTGTGCCGCTCTGTAGCCCCCTGTATCGCCGTGTGTGGATCCGGACTAGAGATGTATCGCTTGCGAGACCAAACAAAGTGTTTTACTTGAATGCATTCAATTTTCATAACAATAAGAGAGATTTCCTCTCAAAGTCTCGGTTAGAATTAGTTTTCGTAGATCCTTTGGTGCCGTTTAAATGATTTAGAGTCGCAGCACGTCCCCGCCCGCAGCGAGTGCGGGCCCAGTGACCCCGCGCCCACTGCACGGTCCGGTGCGCGCTGCATCGCACGTGCCGCAGCCTGCTTCTTTATGCTCTTAATAGTATCTTACATTTAAACAGTTTCGTAAGATAATTATGTTAGTATATAGGTAACTTAATGGCATCTCAAGTAAAAAGCACAACCAAGTTATTTATTTACATGTACGTGTATCGTGTAGGTACTTACGTTCCTAATAATAACGCTGTCGCGGCTACGTCTGCGTCGTCCATAATATCCGTCTTCAGTAATTTAACAGCGCGTCGGTAACGCTCCGACGTAACGCTCAACCCGCCGCCAAACATATTGATCTCAGATACCTGCCGAAAACGTTCACATAAAACACATTGTCATTTCAGTTTTTTCAATGAGAAAGCTTGTGTTGCGACACGATTTTACGCAAGTAAAAGCCCACGGTTAGAGTTTTTTTTACGTTTGGAAAATGCCCGCTATTCAGGGCAACAGAGGGGTCGTGGGGCTTACCCCACGAGGGGCGTACCCACTAAAAACCAAACGTTCCCTCATAGCCGTGGTGTGGGCGCCACGGGAGCATGACTAGCACGTGATACCGCAACGCCCACTGGCCGCCCCGGGATGGGGCCCCACACTACGCCCTTAAACTGGCGCCGCGCCCCAAGCTGGTCTGGGGCGCACCTCGGAGGCACACCGTGCAATGCAGGACCGAGCTGCCCAGTAGCCCACCCCGAGCGGCCCCTCTGGCCGGTCCTGCCTCACGACCGGCCGTGGGTTCCTCTTGGCTACTGAGCCCCATCGCCACGACAAGGCTGGAACCCGGTCGGGGGACAGTTAGAATATCACAATTTACGTCAGCTATGTCATGTAGTACGTAACAAAGGTACTCACTTCATTTGACTGTTTGTCTGTGCATCCATTACGAAATGCGAAATCAAGGTACAGACAACTTTAATCATAAAGTTAAGCGTTTATCTAAGATAATGATTCCTCTATCACCACCATCCTTTTGATACACAACTTACAGGACAACCTGGATGTTAAGTAAATAAGGATTGGACACGCAATAACATGATCTATATATAGATACAATATCTATACATACAATAAAAATGTAACTGATCGCTGTCTGCACATGGATTATATTTGACAAAAACTATTATTGGGGGCCTTCATAAACGCAATAAAACCCAAAACAATCATTATTATAATTTTTATCTGTTTGTCTGTGCGTTTGTGAGCGCTAATCTCAGAAACGGCTTAACCGATTTGGGTGCGTTTTTCACTAATGTATTGTGGTAAGCGTCACTTAAAATTTAGTGTTTGTTTTATCTCAATCAAATCAAATATTTGTTCGATAAAAATGCTATATTAGCTGTTTAGTTGAATAAGTTGAAAGTTTAGTTAACTATATGTTATGATCTTTAAAATGATGATGATTGTAACTTTTATGTAAAGTTCAAAACAGGAGAGTTTCAGAGATTCTGCAAGCATCAGCTGGACACAATGTGCATTGAGATATTCATAGCACACGCACGTATTTGGGAGACGCACGACGCTCCCTGGTAATGGTAATAGCTATATTTGGCAACGCAGTATTTACACGTATATAGACGATTATAGAAATTATGTATGTATTTTTATGTAACATGTTTTGTTAGGTTAGGTTAGTAGCTTATTATTCTGGAGGAGGGTTGACGTCAGGCGGCCGGCCGTAAAAACTGTAGCCAGAACCTATATAGTATGGAGTACGGTCACAGTTTAAACATTCATGTGTGATTGTTAAGCTTTGCTACGGTCATGTCGATGGCCCCATATGAGCGGGAAAAGGGCTGGGAGATGATGAGGTTTAGTAGTATTAAGTAGATAATATCATTTTGTTTCAGTCAAATTGCAGGGCGGGTGAAACCGCGGGGCACAGCTAGTTATTACAATAAGACTTGGCGCTTACTGATATTGATTAAACATTGATCACGTACTTACCTATTGAAATATATTAAAAATACAAACATGTAACATATCTATGTAAAATGAATATAATATTGTTTGAACTTATTCCTATATATTTACGTGAGGTAAATTATGTAAACATTAGATACTACTGTATATAGCTAAGTAATCAATTTCACTTGACATTTTTTTCATCTCTTACCTGCTTGTAACATTAAAAGAAAATAGCTATCGATATACTTTGACAGTTAATTTGGCTGAAAGTGTTTCCGGTGTAATCTTATTCCGCACGGAGCGCCATCGAACTGTGAAATTGCTTTTTAATATCGTCCATCTCTCCTCCGCCCGCCTCCGCCCGCCTCCACTAGCCTCCGCCCGCCTCCGCGCGAGCAACCTTTGTCTAAACTAAAAATTAGTATAATAGTTATCTAGTTTAAATCGATACGAATAACGAAAGAAAGATAGATTAGATAGCGGCCATTCATCTTGACCTCATAACATATTATCAACATCATAGATTTAATATTTTTTTAAGCAAACAAGCAAGTGACCACTGCCACCCCTAGGCAACAGCAAGTTTGTAGTTATGTAGGTTAAGGAAAAGAGGTCCGGCATTGAGTCTCCAGCTCCTCACTCATCAGACGAAAAGCTGAAGCACTAAATTTTTTCCGTGCTGTGTTGTTGAAGGTATGCGTATCATTTAAACTACGTTGCCTTCTCCCTGTCGTGTTGTGATTTAAAAGAAATGAAATTAGCAGTACAACGCTATAGCTAAATGAAAACAATTATTTTAGGTGAGATGTTTAATGCCACGCTCGAGTACAAATCGTCCGAGTTTTAATTGGGTTCGCGCTCCGAGCCCCTCGGTTGCGGCGTCGTGGAATTTGTTTAAAACATTTTATACGACTCACAAACTATGTACACCACACTATCAAAGGTTCAATGAGTTAGAGGCTTTAGAAAGTTGCTTCGAAATTGTAGATCAAGTTAGAAATTGTTTATGTCCAATTAATACTACACTAACTATGATAAAATTTAATTTACTATAAAAAAGCATGAATGCATATTATGGTTGTTTACATTGATCCAAGTCAAGCCATGACACAAAAGATAAATTCGTCTCATAAAGGCAGCTCCCGCTCGCGTCCCGGACTCGCGGGCACAATGTTTGCGAACTCTTCTCAAACTGAATGCGATACCCATTGTCTCCGTATTGGACATCCTTCCACATTACAAAAGACATCAAATTATTATGAAGCGTGATTCAACCGGAGGGAAAAACCTATTATTTGTTTCCTTTAATTCCGTATTGTTGCCGCATATGAATATGAACGGAAATCAACAATAATGTAGAGAAGTTGTATTATCTTAGTTAAAAAATTGTAACAGTGACAGAGCACGCATCAACAAGATTGCTGCACAAATGGGTTCACCGGTGAAATACCACGACCTCACAGAAGACAGGCGTGAAGTAGAAATTTGCTTATGCGTCTCCTCTGATGAGTGAGGTGCTGGAAGCCTAATTCTACTCCTTATTTCCTTCCCAATAATGAGAGGACAGGAAGAGAATTCGACGGGATAAAATAGAAAAATATAGTATCATTTTTTCTGTTTGTCTCTTCCTCTGTCCATTAAAGGTAGGCAACGTATCTGCAAAGCTAACGAGTAACTTGTTGCAGATGAGTGGCGGTCGCTTGAAGTCGGTTGGATCTCTTGCTCGTTTGCCACCTTCTATTATCAAAAATATATTTAAATGTAGACGAAATCATTGATTTTTTGATAAGAATGTTAAAATTCATTCTGAAATGCGGACGATAAAAATTGAATACATGGACTGAAACTATATAACAGCAAATAAACGAAATATTAAAAATTTCGACTATCGTGTTGAGACAATGAATAAAATTTTGTTGGACGAAAATAGTGGATCGTTTGTACAGCGTGTCAACAGAGCGTCAGCCGGCGTCCGGCGCGCTCGGCAAACACGCTGCGTGACTGTGACACGACTTCATGTACCAGCAGACAAACACACACTGATGCTGTGGCAAGGATCATAAATTGTCACAACCACACCATCAGTACTCTAATTCTAGACTGAGATTCACAATTGCTCATTACTGATTCTTATTCATATATGTTGTCTCACTCCTTGCTCGTTATGTTCATTATTTGACGTCAAACTATAATGAAATAGTTTGATAATGTAATAATAAACACTTGCTGTTGTAATGTGAGAGGAACAGACGGGCTCGTGAGTTGTTCCTCAACGATTTAAAACAATGGTCCATTGTCATACAGTAGGTATACAGTCCATTTTATCTGACCTTTATTGTGACGCGGCTAAATGGTTCTGCCAGCTTTTGTGGATCCCATGTGTATGTGACCTGATAAATATGAAAAAGTTACTTTAGGGCTGCCGTATCCTAATTGGATGTAATATGCAATACTAGATATACGGCAACCACTATATGTTGTTTGAATAGATTACGTAACCATTATAATAATCACCCGACCACATAAGGGCCAGCAGGACTAAGACATTATTTACACAGCGATAATTATCTCTTCTTGTACACGTTCAAAGTTTTAGTGCTCCTTTAATAAATAAATGAACATGTGCTCACACCCGTAACAAATAGAGGTAGGTAGAGGTTATGAATTTCCGTTTGGCGTGATCCTGGCACACCTCTCTTGCTTCTTCTACATCCATACACGCACACAAACTCGTCGGTTACGGGAACCCATTATATCGCCCTGTTCCTTTCTAGTTAAAGATTTATATGGCTCTGCCATTTCCAAATTTAGACAGTCATCATCTCAGACTATAGATAGTTGGAAACGAAATAACAATGAGTATTCCAGTTGGAAAGTATTTGTTCCATAAGCCTCGATCCCTCGGGCGCAATCAGCTTGAAAGTGTATCGGCTTGCACATTACCGAGATTGAAGTATCAGTTTGTTCGTCGGAGCGAATACACCGGCAGATGTCGCTTTACCTCGCCTTGTTATATCACTGATCACGATCACAAAATATTGCTGGTGAATAATTAAAAACGTTATTCAAATTTGCTAAGTATGAGAACCTACGGGGAGAAGAATGTCTCTGTAAAAAATCTGTTTTACCAAATCATCATTAGCAATCTTGCTATGTGTCTATTTAGCAGCTTAGAAGAATGTAGATCAGTTTAACTATCCATCCGTAACATCCAGGGCTCTTTATGTTGACTCAATATAACAAAACTGTGTGATGACGTAAAGGGTCACCAAATTAAGTTTATATTTTGAGCGACTACATTTAGAAGAGAAAAATAAGATGATAATAAAACTGAAAAAGGCGAAAGATTAGAATGATTTTATTTTAAAAAAGTAGGTTCCTGTCGCTGTATTGAGCAGGCTGCGCTGTAGTGAGCCGGCGGCGCCGCGATCTGCAATGAGATGAAACGGCGATGAGGGAATGTTTGTTTTAACCGAGCTCGCGACTCTTAAAAACTATTGTAAGGATACGACTGACGGATACATATTCGGGTCCGGGTGATAAACGGTAGTAGAATAGATGTACTAACTAATTCCAAATAAATCCGGATGTTTTGTATGTTTCGCTGTGATTAGGGTACAGTATATATAACTTTACTAAATACAATTACAAAGTATATATTAAAGTATTAATTATAAAACGCCCTTCGGTCGTGCGCCACCGATCCCGAGCCAATCCAACTTATGCCCGGACAGAATGATTAGGGTATTGCTGTTTGTTCTCTATCTGATATAAATTCATCGTTAAATTACTAAACGTAGTATCACTCAATACAAGAATTATAAATGTTTGAAGAAGTCGTAGCGAAGATATCTCTGTTTTACTTTAATTTACTTTTAAAAATACATCAGCCCCTTGATTTAGTTATCTTTGCATCTGGGAGCGGCCGACCTCCCCGGACAGCATAATAATGTCGCTCTCAGCCGTTCGTTACTCTTTTTCTATCTTTTGTTTTATTTTAATTTAACCATTACTTTGTTTCATTTATTATTCGCGTAAAATTTGATGATTTACATAAATTTAACTTTAATTTTTCTTTTCATAATGATGAATGAAGATAGAGAGAGAGAGAAGACAAGTTTATAATGCAAAAGTGATTGGCAGTGTTTGCGGAGCACGTCCCAGAAAACAATATATCGATCAGATTATTGACATAGGTACTAAAGAAAGGAGATATCGACTCGTTGGTTACCTACTCCTTGTATACCCGTACCTATCGGAGATCCGTAATCTCTGCTGACCCCTCTGGGCTCTGTCTATCCGGGTCAAAAGATTTCGGTCTTGTTTCGTTTCAATAACACACGCAATTACCTTTGCTAATGATAATATCTTTACTTAAGAATGAAAACAAACATAAGAACTTTGTGAACTGCTTGCTTGTATAATAAATCTCTTGCAGGGTGCGCCCCAACTTCTTCCTAATTAAACTTTCTCGATAAAATAAGAAAATGTTTCAAAAGTTGAATTTTAAAATTATTTTATCTGAACTAATTTACACGCTTCCAAGTTTAAAGTTGTAATGTTTCAGAAGTCAGCGTATTTTACTCCCTTAATAGTTGAAGTTATATCAAGTTAATTCAACATTGTGCTTGCGCCAAATCTCCCCAGATCTCTCTCCCGGTAGTGTCCCTGACAACACGAGCCAAATGAACGAGTCTAAGCAACCTCCTTTTCAACACGCTTTTATTAGTTCGGTCTGTATGTACGTCTTTAGGTATTTGACTGCAATATAAACGACCGATGACGATACATTGTTTTAATCCCGATCAGAACTGTTAGGACAAGAAAATATAGTCTACTAGCTGTTCCCGCGACTTCGTCCGCGTTGAATCCAATAACAATGTGTTTTAATCGCGCAAAATGAGTGAGTGAGTTAGTGAATTCCACATCCATCCATCCAAACTTTCATATTTATAATATTAGTAAGATCAGTAAGAAGTAAGATTATCGTGAGGTTCTCTAAAAATTCTATTTTTTTTTCTAAAATAAATGTCATTACGTGAGGTAAAAGAAAGATGCGATTATTACTTCATTCGTTCTCACTAACTCACTCACTCACACTCATTCATTCAGTCACTGACTAACTCATTCGATTACTCACTTATTCATTCACTCACGCATTCATTCCGTCACTCACTTAACCACACATTCGTGCACTCACTAATTCATTCATTCAGTCACGCATTCATTCCCATTATGTTCCAAATTTCATCCAGATCCGTTCAGCTGTTTTTGCGTGAAAGAGTTACTCTTCCATCCAAACTTTCGCATTTACAAAATTAGTAAGATTTTAAGATTAAAAATAACGCCACCTAGGCATTTTAGGTAACGCAGTGTAATCGACTATCCTGGAAGCGTTTTGTTACACTTTCGAACCGGCATAACACTGTTCTGAATGATACCGGAAGCAAACAATTTTAATTGAATAAGATGTCCTCTATAGAAATATCAAACGTACCAAGCATCAATTGTCTAACTTTTATGGTTTCAGATTTATCAACATCCGAAATATGCCGATTTCGTCACATACTGACTGACTCTCTGACTATCTCACACACTAAGTCACTCACTCTGTTAGTAAGTCATTCACTAACTTGCTCACTCAGTCATTCACTTAGGCATTTACGCTCTAACTCATTTAGTCAGTCATTCACTAACTCGCTCAGTCAGTAAACGAGTGAGCGAATGACAGACTGAGTTCAGTAATTCACTCACACACAAGTATTGTTTACTTGTGTTTTTATTAGTAGTATTTAATTGTATTCAATTTATTTAATTGACATTTTCTTTCATTTGGTTTAGGTACTCGTAGTTGCTGAATATTCTTTTATTTGCCGTTCTTTTAACAACATACATAACTACACATATAGAAGACGTTTATTTCCTCGTTCTATACATTTAACTGATTAAGTTTACGAAACTCCAGCGTCGGCAAACGTGATGAAACAGCAGAACACGCAGAAACATTGCGACCTAACAGAATCAACGGGCGAGCCTTCCCCTCCCCCCAGCCCGCCCTCAGCCCGCCCTCGCCACGCTAGAGCTGACTCGATTAAACTCGGAGCCACTATCAGCAGGACACGGGGCGTTTGAAAACAACAAACAACTGTTAACAGTATTAGATGAACATATACAATCATTTAATTTAGCCATGTACTGAACCCTAAGTAAATTGACTACAATAGGAGCAACTTGTTAAGGTTGTCACCGTCTTATCACGTAAAAATAAAAGATGCATTGAATAAGATTGAGAAACAAATTAGCAAAATGTATAGTGTTTACATAGCTTCCTTGAATCTGGGACATATTTGAGTCATAGTGTTGTAAGCCATGGCAGTGACAGTTAGGTACAGCAGGGGACATCAGAGACGGACGAATAATGATGTATACATTATACACGATAAGGCAAGTACTTACTACTACTTATTTGTGAATACGGAAAAATTGGAATCCAAGTATCAAGAGATTGTAAGAATGAAATTTGAAATCCCTAGTTACCCCACCGAGTCACGGGTTTTATAGATAATCAATGAATCTATAATGGTAATAGTAAATAATTTACCCACATCCTTAAAATTTAAACAATATATATATGTAAAATAACTTTCAGCCAAATTCTTCTGCTAGCATTCTTTTTTCTAGGTTAGAAGGTTAGTTCATTTCAGTATAATGTAATGAAGAGCTCCCCTTTCGAATTCGTTCAAACGAAAGTTCTGTATACTTAAAAAAATAATATCCGACTCAGACCTCCATCGATTCCGTTCCGGTCACTGCCCTTCATTGTTTCACCTGACAAATCCGAAAGTAAGATCCTAATTTAAGTTTCTCTTTTTTAAATAAAAGACGCAATATTTTTTTTATTTGATATTATTTTACTGAACAAACCTCCCTGAACCCTACTTGACCTTCATAATAAAACGATATAAATATTAATGTATCGTAACACTATAAACGTGTGTGCGCACGTAAGAAGTTATACTTCTTTAGCGTAACAAAACTAAAATATCTAACTCCTGTGTGCCAGTGTAAGAAAAGATAAAAAAACTGTAAACGGTTCATTAAATTCCTTATAGGTAAATGTCACAAAGTACTCAATAGTCGTCATGGTGTCGTGCATTGTAAAACTTCACTCTCATCATTTTACCCAAACATACCAAAAGAAT
>JWHW01032064.1:0-16126 GCA_000931545.1 Papilio glaucus | reverse complement strand
CGCTTCTTCTACATTCAATCTACGCCTACATGCTCGTCCATTATGGGCACTCCTTTTTTAGTAATCCACTAATCTGATTGATATAAGTTCTCCCAGGGCGTCCCCTACCAACACTGCCACTCACTGCCGCAATATATGTATATTCCACTTTATATACCTACGATCAAATATAACTAAAAAGTAGACACCTACCGACCAATTCAATAGACCCGCTGGCCTCCTGCCAGTGTTGAGTAACATTCTGGACAGTAACAGAATTTTGTAGACCCTACACGATCACGCCAAACTATTATTATTAAAGATGGCATCAAAATCCGCTCACCTGTAGATGTTGCGTTCTCTAAGGACAGAGAAAACATTTTGGCTTAAGTAAGCAATTAAATAATTGACATCAACACATCAAAGTTATTAGGCACTTCTCGTATAGATTGCCTTCCGGTATCCAGAGTAGGCAATCGCTAAAAACCCAAATGAAAATGTATTAAATACGAGCAATCAGGTTTTGTAAATAATACTTTACTTACATATTTTCGTTGCCTCTGTTCATTTTTCGTCTATGTATCTGTGTAGCGGAGTCTCCTCATCACGCTGCAGGTTTCATCTTCTCTCCATCAAGATACGTTAACGCTCGAGGAACGTTATTTTTGTCACTCCGTCTTTGTGACGGGTTTTCATTCTTGTCAATTCGTCATGAGTAAACTTAAATTTCATCTTTTTTAGTAATTGTTATTTTTCTAAATACTTTTGTAGACAAATATAAATAGGCAACTGTACGAATAGATTGAATAACTACAAGAAAATAATGATAGATCATATTCAATACGTAAATATTTTAGGTTATTTCTTAATCTCAACATTTAATAGTTAATATTGTCTAAACCATCACAAATACATTGTCCAGTACAAACTCTACACAGTGACGCAGATTGACATAAACTATAGTCATTGAAACTGCCGCTAACAGTAATAATAACAAATTAATTAAGTGACGCTAGATCGATACGAGCGCAGCTCAGCGCCGTAACCTAACGCCGCGCTCTGTGACGCGGATTGTCTCGCTGATCCGTTGTCCCAGGTGAGCGACGGAACGCGACGCGACACGACGCAACGCGGAGCGATAGCACGCGACATGATGCGACCAATACCTACTTAACGCGCGACTGAATATGACAGCAGTGTACTTATATACCTACAACTACTTGAGATTTCACAGGTTAGAGTCTCGTCAGGGAGGAGTACGTGAGCCGCTGTGCTCTGCCAACAGAGTCGCAGTCCACACATCGCTATCAAATAGAATAACGTTGAGTTACACTGGCTAACAACAAACAAAAACCGCTTGAAGATTTTTTAAATAGGCTTTACGCCTTACATTCACTCTAAAAGTCTTACTGTTAAAGCCTTTTTATTAGAAAAGCGCTTGAGTTTTTGCAATTAAAAGCAAACTAAGTGGCCATTTTATCAACTGAAAGAGGCCAAGGCCGTGGCAAGAACAGAAAATAATGTCTTTCTTATTTTAACTTTAATTTTTTTTGATAAGAGTGGACAAACGAGCGGCGGAAACACCGAAGTGATCAACGTTTCCCATGGACAGCAACACCAGAGGACCTGGAGATGCGTTGCCGGCCTTTTATTATGACAAGAATTTTTACAAATATAAAAATATTACATTGGATGAATTGTAGGTTACGTAACATTGTAAATAGTTCGGTCAGTTCACACTTTCCCGTCAGTTTATAATATTGCTAGTGAGATTATAAGCTAACGATGTTTACAATTTTATGTTGACATATATATACATACAAAACATACATTGAACTGTGATGAATGACTAATGACTAATCCTCCTAAATCATTTAAAGCGCTTCGGTAGTATATTATTATGACTTTTTTGCATTACACACAGCACCATTGAAACTTCCGACCACCGACCCTTCCCTGTTCGGAACCTTTTTCTTGTAAAGTATTGTATAGTGACATCTATGAGTAAAGATAAGACCTTCGTACGCGTTTCAAGCGAAACGATCTGGTTATCCCGAAACGACATAGATGGCAGTTTATTTACTTTTCTTTTCCGCATTCGACGATAAAAGTTTATTCGTTGTATTTTATTTCATTGTTCTTTTTAACCGACTTCAAAAAGAAGGAGGTTATCAATTCGATAGGTTTTTTTTTCATATAAAAACATACTTTAAATTTGCGATAACATATTGCCGTAGCAGATACTTTTTTGCCTACACACTTCGTAGTAGAACTAAAAATCTAACACGTCATTTTTAACTTATAGATAAGAGCCATCTAACAACATTGACGATAACTATTAGCTAAAACCTTACTTTTTATTTCTTTTGGCTACATATTGCGGGTACTAGATGGCGCTTTAATCTAATTTAGAGGTGAAATACAGAAAAACTATAAATTGTTTTTAAAGCACATTGTTTATCCGAAAAGTGTTAGGTATTATAACTTGATTTGTTAGAACGATACCCGGATTTGAACTTACCATTTTCATTTCGTGTCACATGAATAATACAAGTACGAAATTTGTAACATTTTGTCAGACCATTCCTGTAGAATTGCAAATAATTTAGACGTACAAAGACGCAAACCAATATGATTGTATAATTAAAGCTGTATAGTTTAAAGAGGACAAATAAACAATAGATTTTGCAGTAGAATTGTTATTGTTTTATAATCAATTAAATGTGTGTCCATGTATATTACAATATGTGCTGAAATTTTGATACGAGTTAAATTATAACCGTACTGCCATTATGCTTCAACAAACTCAAATAACTTCTGGTTAACGCATGAATTATCATTTAATTTGCATTGTATTGATGTAGCGCCGCGGGCGGTACGCACAAAGCCGCTGTACAGGGTGTAACTGTGTGGAAAATTATATTTGTGATCATTATTGTACAATCAAAGTAGTATTATTCGAGCCTCACTTTTTCGTCGTTAAAAGCGTTTTGATAAAATGAAAATGGGAAGATTAGGCTATGCTTTATGTCACAGGGTCTAGAAATAAAGGTCGTGCCTGTCTTGAAGTGCCTCTAGTAGCTACTGCAGTTGTAGTAACAACCATTATTTTATTCTACCAAATGAAGTTGTTTATGTACTGCTTCAAAACGCAGGTCTAATGAATGATGTGGACGCACCCTAAAGCTTAAACACGTTGCAGAGGTAGAGGTTTTAAATTTGCCGACAAACTATCAAACTTATGTGATGGCGTGGAGAATAACTTTGGAATGGTTATGCTTATAGTATATTGTTTTGGCCGAAGTTACACATCGCACGTCGTTGCTTTTTAGTCCCCGAGTATGACGTGAGAGGCTGAGAGGCTGAGAGGGCTGAGAGAGAGGGCGACTCGGCAAAATGTATTAAAGCCGAGTAATTGCTTTACTCTCTCCGTAACTAGCCTTTGACGTTTTGCTATGCCCTGGCCAGTGAGATATAATTATCTCTCTAATACAGAAGCGGTGATCCTCTTTCCAACATAATACGTAAAGTATGAACTAACTGAATTTGATACAGACGCGTTTTGATACGCGTAAGACGATAGTTACATTCAGTAGAATCTCTGTGTATTATTTACATACGTATGAATGTAATGCACCTAGCATTGAACAACTTACAATATGCAAAGACTTTGGAGTGCATCACCTGTTCAATACGGACACACTTAATGTCTTTCACATACCTTGTGCAGAACCATTAGGTTATTTAGGTTATATAGAAATGAGAGAGTGTTTTTTGTTTTTGTTTTGTTGGGCAAACGAGCGACGGGACCACCGAGGTGATCAACGACGCCCATGGATACCCCAAACTTCACATGAACTGCACATGTGTTGCCGGCCTACAAGAGAGATAGGCTCGCTTCTTGAAGGACCCTAAGTCATACTGGTTTGGAAATACCGCCAAGGACAGACCGTTCCACAGCACGGCTGTGTGTGGCAGGAAATTTCGCGAGAACCGCACTGTGGAGGAATGCCAGCCATCCAGGTGATGTGGATCGTACCTGGCGGCCTGTCGTGTTATTCTATGACGAAACTCGGCGGCAGGAATCGTTCCAAACAATTCTTCGGGTGGTATATACGATAAAAATGCAGAGGGAGCTGACGTCCCTCCGCAAGGCCAGAGTATCAAGCCGATCGGTAAGAGCTCTGTCGTTGAGGATTCGAGTCGCTCTCCATTGTATTGGCGTTGGCCCAGCTGGAAATACTGCTTCGCTCTACTGAGTACATCCAGCTGTTTAGCGCCTGTAAACTAAGATCCACAACAAAGGGTTGTTTTTTTTTTGTACAATCCACTCAAGTAAGTTGAGAGGAGTTTTATCAAATATCAGCGCACCGTTTAAACTGATCACGTTACATCGCAAATTGTCTAAATTTAGCTGAAAGACGCCGCGCACGGCGCACCGCTCCGGGAACAATTTAATTTGTGAAGCGAATTGAGTTTAGCGTCGGGATGTGTTGCTCTGCTGACGAGCCGCTCGGCGTACCTATCACCTCATGCTGAACAACAAAGTATTATTTATATTCGATTCCTCACTTTTCGGCTTCTTATGAAATATTTATCGCAAGGATTTTTGACAGTCATTAATAAATTTACAAGAGGGTTTGAGTGAAGGTTCCGAAAAATGTCAAACCGAGAGGATGATTTATATTACACGAACCATCGAGACATCGATTGCTCGCTTTTAGATGCGCATTTATTTTTTTGTTTAGTCACTGACTCCGCTCGGATTTCTATTTATAAGCGTTTGTCCATATCTCTGTCAACTTAGGTAACTCCCAAGATATCTGTAGCCGTACTTTAGTATTAAACGACGTCCGCTTAAGTTGTGGTTCCAATGGTGAAAGCTTTGTCTGGATGGCGCGTGATTGCCACCACGCCATCGTTTTTGTAGTCCTCTTCAGTACGATTGCCACCTGTCTAGCTCGAGAGTTTGACATTGATAACATTAGATGTCAATCATGTAATATTACGTGAAGGTTCTCGTCGTATTATCGTATGGACAACGAAAACTTCATTACTTAACGATTAGTGCAGCTAGCAGGCGTCATCCCTGTCCCGGGTTCTATTCCCAGTTGAGTAATTTGTGCGATGTTTATATCTATAAATAAATTTTTGTTTTTGAATAGTAGAATTATAGGAGTAATATTGGGAGATGTCCAGGCTGCTTGCGCCGCTCACGTCCTTATTGATGGCTGATCGCTTTAATATCTATGCCTATACGATATAGTAATACCTTACCAGATAATATTGTCTAAGCTTGGACAGTTCACACAATAGCACGTATTGTAAAGTCGAGCCATTCAGCATCGGACCACCGGCAGAGTGCCGGCGGCGCGAAATGATTCCGACGTCAGTACGGCGCCAATTTCACACGCCATCGATCAAAGAGAAAGGCCGTCCTCCGGCGAGTTTCCCGGACAATGTTAAAAGCTCAGTCCCGTTATTTGTTTTAAAGCTATTTTCAATTCTGAAATTCTGTTGGACTCGCACAAATACTATGCAATTGAACCTCAACTGTTCCAAAAAGTTTCAGTAAATTAATATAAAATTAACCGTTTATTATGGTTACTTGATGATTCAGTGAATTGGTTAAATTGTGTGCAACGGAGCTCTAGGACACTGCAACGTGGAAAGTGTATCGGCATCAGTAGCGAATGTGAGCAGTAACGTAGGAATATAATTGGGAACCAATTTTTATAGAGATATAAGAGTCATTTTCATGTGACAATGTTACGAAACGACGACGTGAACGTTAGTGTCTTGCAGTTCGAAATTAACCTTGATTAATATTAAAAGTAAATCCTATATTACGTTATATGCGCTTCAGTAAATATATTTAATCACGCTGCATGGCTGCATGAGGCGGCATCGGGCGGAGGGAACATCGCAGCGTCGACCGCTGTACCAGGCCGCGGTTGCTGCTGGCATGTGCCGGATGATGGAGGATCAAATATTAATCTTATATTCCAATACTACTCTTATTTTCTTAGAATGTTTAAATAAATCTACAGAATTATAACGTGATATTAAAGTTTGTAGCACAATATTTTTATTTATAATTTAATGAATTGATTCGAAAAAAGGCCAAACCGATAGGAGTGTCTAAATTGCACTAGACATGTGAGACATACATTGCTTGCTTTAGAGGCACGTTTCTTATTTACTCAATGGAAATGGTGACATCGTTCACATTGACTGATAAGTCTCCGTCTATTTGTCTACGTGAAGTCAGGTCACCCGCAACAGTTCCGTAGACTTACTTACTTTAGAACTTGAGTTTGCGATTCAAGTAGTCAAAGTCTTCAATGAACGAAGTGAGCTTGACATCGGTTTAGTCCTCTTCAGTATGATATGCACTTTGTGTCTAGCTCAAGAGTTTGATAACACCATACTGTATTGCATCGGATGCCAAATATCTAGCTAGCTGCTAAAATCGTTATTTAGATTTTTCGGAATACAATTTGAACATCGGACGACAATGAAAGGAACGTTCCGTTGCTTAAATAACGTTATGCAGCGAGCGCGCCACTTGCCGTTCAATCCAATCAATTATGTAAAGAGAATTTGGAGCTTCCGCCATTTAGAAATGTAATTTCAATAATATTTGCAGCAGGCTTCCTCGACCACAAAAATCTAACAGAAGTAATGTCTCATTAAATCGTAGCTATACCTGTGTTGATCAGTGTACACGTGTTTTGTGTTGCCTTGCCAGCTGTTGGTGAGATAATTGATTGGTGGTTAATTAAGTTTGATTAGGTTCAATTGCACAAATGTTTCATATTTTATTTTCTCTTTCTATAGAAATTTGCATGCAGATTGCGTTTGTAATAAGTGGAAAATAAATGTTAGACCAATGTTATAAGAAGTTTTGACCGTGACTTTGGGATCCTTCAAGAAGAGATCGTACGCCTTGAAATTTTCGATGGTCCGTCTATTATATTTAAATTTAACTATCCCAATGGAAAATTAATTTAATCGCTGTGTTGATAACATAGAATACGGCATGGCATGGCACCGTTCCGCAGCATAGTTAGTTTCAGTATATCGATTTGAGAGGGAAGTTTACCGTTATAATTACATTGATAGGTATGCTCATATAGTATATGTCGGCTTGTCGTCGAGCCGCCGGTAAGTCAATTTTTGATGGTTAATTCAGTTTGCGATGCACCCGGCCCCGCGCCCCCGGCCGCGCCCCATGAGCCTCGCGGGCGCTCGTCTAGCCTACAGACAGTGTATATGAACACCTTCTCCTACGAAAATATAATAATAACCTTATTTTATTTAAACATATTATTCGTGTACATGGTGATAAAAAAACTAAGGCAGTCTGCAGACGGAAGTGAAAACTACAAATAAAAAAAGGTTCGTCGCAACTGTTTCGAATTCAAATAAGCATGTTTCATTTTGTTTATTGAATTTTTGAGAAGATCGAAGTTGTAAGAGTAACGCGTTTACATTGTTGCAATGATTAACGCGATGGTTTTGCCGTTCAGTGTGTGTGAGTGTACAGTCTAGTTGTTGTTGTCTGTGACAGCTGGACAAAGTTGTGCCCAACAACAATGTGTAAGTTCTGTCGCAGAGGACAACGTATCATTTACAACCAGTTTACAACAGTTTGCACATTGTTGTTGTTTATGCGCTGACAACACACGAGCTGCGGCGCATTGTCAAAATCAAAATTGAAATTCCGACAAAATTACAGACAAAAAACTTTTGTTCAATTGTTTATTCAATGCTTCAAAAATAAATTCTTAAACAAGTTAATAGTATTGCAATATAATACAAAAAATAGACAAATTAACTTCGGTTCTATCTATGAGGCGGACAAAATTAATCAACGTGGTGTTCAGAATAAGTTCCAGTGCAAATGTAATTTCTATTTACTACTACTTATTTTAACAGTGGTAGAGCCCGCAACAACAACATCTGTTGCACGAATTGGACGGCTCGACCGGTGAAATACCACGACCTCACACAAGACAACCGTGAAGTACAGTATCCTACGTTTCGTCTGAAAAGTGATGTGCCGGAGACCTAATTCTAGTCCTCCTCCCTTTCTTTGATAATAAAGAAAGGATGGGAAGGGGAAGAGGACTTGACGGTGGACGGGATGAATAGGAAAGGTAAATCACCATTTTCTGTTTATAGAGGAGGGGCTCTATCCATTAAAGGTAGGCAACGCATTTGCACCTCATAGCTTATTGCAGATGTCTATGGGTATAGCGATCACTTGATATCGGGTGAACCGCTTGCTCGTTTGTCCCCTTCTACTATAAAGAACCTAGACTGTTGTCAGGTTTAACTTGTTGTTTTAGTTAAATAATCTACAACAAAAATAAATTCTAACAATATACAATAATATTTCGACTAGGGTGTAGTTAAGTGAAAGCCGCACGCGAGCAGAAGCTGCGTTAGACCAGTGACCACGCGCACGTCACTTACAGCGAGTTCACACTGCCGAAAACATTCATATAACATATTGTCATCTCAGGGAGTAAGAGAGACACAGAGAGAGTGTTTTATGTGAATGTTTTCGGTAGTGCGAACACGGTGTAAGATGTATGAATATAATTACGACACTTCATGATTATTTGGATTAAATTCAATTTTGCCTCTACTTTCTTCATACCTTAAATAAATCAATATAATTGAATCAAGAATTTGGGACACAACAAGACGTCGTCCAGCCGCGCGCAGGTCTTACCTATCACGACAGATATCTGTCCCCTGCCGCCCACATCCAGTGGACAATAAATGTATTGTCCACAGCCAGTGGACAATAAATGTATTTTCCACAGCCAGTGGATAATAAATGTATTTTCCACATCCAGTGGACAATAAATGTATTGCCCACAGCCAGTGGACAATAAATGTATTGTCCACAGCCAGTGGATAATAAATGTGTGACCGTTGTATGTAATGTTTCACTGCACAGTTTATAATGATTGTTTATAAAAACAAACTTTTCATTATAATTATTTAATGAATGCTTCCACAATTATTTTTATATTATAAGACGTTTAAATTTAAAGTAACGGCGGGCGTCGGTCGAGAGTTCTTTTTCGTGCGGTGTTCGGTGGCCGGTCTCGTTCAATCTTCGCCCCGCTCCGCGCGCTCCCCGTGCTCCCCGCACCTGTCATTATGCAGTAGGTCGGGCGTAGACAATGATCATTGTTTGAAGTTGTCTAGAAACTTGCGTAGACGGTTCAGTTTAAAGATACGCACAGTCATTTACACATTGACGATGTCGATGTTTTAATAACATCGCTGCGATCGTCGACACAAATGAATGCATTGTTTGTACAGAAACGTTGCGCTCGAGGCAAAAGTCTTTCTCTTTAATAAAGGCAACGTATCAAACAACGATTGCGTTATATTCGTAGCTTGCAATATTTAAACATAAATGTATATGGAAACATTTCATATATCGTTTGCTACGCTTTACGATTCACCCGGTCACCACGAATATCGCACAAACAGTGGCTTACAAAAATAACATATGGATGTACCGAAAATAAACTGTTACCGATACCTGAATACGCAGCGAGATGTCAGACGTCGGCGATAAAGTTGTGGTAGTAGATAGTATTACTGACATCTCAAATACACGAAGCGTACGAAGACGCGCCAGGCCCCGAGTGATTCCGCACTCCGTAAAATCATATTGATTTTTTGTACATTCTCACTTTCATGATTACATTTCATAACGAAAATACAAACAATAAATCATTATAGTCATTGGTGGTTTGTTCCCGCCAGCCGCCAGCTTGCTGCCGACGGCTGCCGGCTGCCGACTGACTCTGCTACAGAGTCATTGAAACTTTTCTTAGCCATTTAAGAAATGATCTCAATCGTCCAATTTCTTATCGAGAACCAGCAAAGTATATTGAGTATTCGTGAATTTACTTTGCTGTGCCTTTTTTCTGTTTCGTAAAAAAAATAGGAGAAACGAAGTACAAAATACAACCCCCTTCCTTTGTTTCGTATCCTTGCAAATATACCGGGTACATATTTGTCGCTGGGGTAGTTCAGCAGGACATTTAAATTTGACTCATTTAATATTTTGATGAGAGAATTAAATAGTGTTTAATTGTAGTGAATTGTAGTCGATATAAATAGGTCGAAACGGTGCAGGTGTGTGCACTGGACGTGCGCCGCAACCGACCGCCGCCGGTGGAATCAGCGTACGTTTCAAATGCGGTTTTAAATGTGACACGTTCGTTATTGTATGTATTATAATGCAAATAACATGACCGTGCTCATATAGTGCGTTGTGCGTGCGTATGCATTTAATTAATAATAGTGTACTGTCAATAAAAATTGAGTCTGCTTTATTTTGTGATCACTTCACAGTTCGTCTACAACGATGTGACGTCTACGTGTACTCTTGTACTACGTTACATGACAATGTATAATGATTAATAGTGTTTTTTTTATCAAATTAATTAAAACATTCTGTATACGTTAATTTATTTGAGACAGTAAAATTAAAAATTCCATTTCCATTGTCTGTATTACCAGGTACAACTATAAGGTAGAAGCTATCGATTCTTCTGATATCGTTACGATCTTGCCTAGCAACAGCGCTGCACTCCTAGTAATTTGTTTATTTATAACGTCCATGTGAGCATCCTGTGCTCCTAATTCTACAGTTGTACTGCCTCTGAATGCACTACAATAAATACCTTTAATCGGGCGTCGTGCAACGCCGGCCGCAGCCGCCGGACAACGCTGCGATCGATAGCGGCGTTCCCTCACGCATACATTTAGCTGAGTATGATTGAACGCATGCATAAAATTAAACGTGGCCTCGTATTGTTTGTCATAAATTGAACGTTAAATGAAACGACGTACGATCTCGATCTCTTTCATTTTGTAAATGTAACTGCCACCCGGGGCTGGCGGCAGTGTCGTCGTTGCCGCTGCTTAACGACTAGTACCCACCTACACGTTTCCTGGATGATACCGAAGAAAAATTCCTTGATGAAAATTCAATAAATATGCAAAAATGCAGACTGACATTATTCTTTGCTTCATCGATTATGAGAAAGCGTTTGATCGCGTAAAGCGTGACATTCTTCTGCAGCGCTTCATCGACGTTGGGTTGAATGGCAAAGATATCAGAATTATCAAGAACTTATACTGGAACCAAAGAGCTACGGTCCGAGTCGAGGATGTAGAAACAGAACTTCTGGAGATATGCCGTGGTGTCAGACAGGGATGTATTTTATCGCCCCTATTGTTCAATCTGTACTCAGAAGCCATTATATCTGAAGCACTAGAGGCACTGGAGGTCGGTATCAAAGTAAACGGCACAATCGTGAATAACCAGCGATACGCCGACGACACCGTACTAATAGCTTCCTCCGCAAAGGATCTACAGACTTTGCTGGACAGGGTCCACGAGTGCAGCTCGAGAGCGGGGCTGAACATGAACATTTCCAAAACAATATTCCTCGTTGTGTCGAAAAAAGACCTGAACCGCAGAATCACAGTTGCAGGGTCAGAACTAGAGCGAGTACGGTTTTACAAATACCTCGGTGCTTGGGTAAATGAAGAATGGGATAGCGAACAAGAAATACGTACCCGGATAGGAATTGCCCAAACCACCTTGAAGAAAATGGGTAAAGTTTTATGCAGCAGCCAATTATCTATAAAGCTCAGGGTAAGAATACTCCAATGTTATATCTGGCCTGTGGTTTTGTACGGTAGCGAAGCCTGGACTCTGAAAGCTAATACCCAGAAGTTTCTTGAAGCTTTCGAGATGTTGTGTTACCGTACAATACTACGAATTAGCTGGACACGAAGGATTTCCAATGGGCGAGTACTCCAGCGCATCGGTAAGAACCGCGATTTGTTGCAGCCCGTCAAAAAGAAAAAAGTCGCATACTTAGGCCATGTCTTGCGACATGGGAAATATGGGCTTCTCCAACTCATAATGATAGGCAAAATCGCAGGAAGAAGACGCGGAGGACGTAGACAGAAATCAAAACATCAGGGAGTGGACTAGTATTGCCAGCGTGGAAGAACTATTTCGTGTGGCACAAGACAGAAATAAGTTCGCTGAGCTGACGGCCAACCTCCAGTAGTGGAGAGGCACTGAAAGAAGAAGAAGAATAGTGACTTGATCCGTCGGTTTTTTCCCATATTCAAATTTGAATTGTTAACATACAAGAATTTATTCTTGTGGATAAAATGGAAATGGTAATGGAATGAGTCGAGATCACACCGTGACGCGCATCTTCTTCCCAAAAATCACTCACCTCGGCCCAAGAAGTTTTCACTTCACAATGTAAATAGTGTGCATCCTAGACAGTGATACGACTGTCAGACATTTAATTACTGTACGTTGATTGTAACTCTTGTAGTACATAATATGTATGAAGTGTGTTTATTTATTTTGCACCATAACGTACGCATAACGAGCCAGTCGATGGGGTCCTCAGTGAACAGTGCTCGACGCAAGTCGGTCCGCTTTGACCGGTCGCGTGTGAAATTGGCGATGCATGTGCGTCAGTCGAAATCATTCCGGATCGCTAAAGCGTTCTGTAAATTGGAGCGTCGTTTCGTTCGAATGCGTTCACAAAATAGGTCATGAAATGATACGGCTTCTACTGTAGTTGTTTCCTAGACGTTATCTGACTGAACTTGGCTTTGAACCTCTACCACTGTAGAGAAGATATCGATGTTGCGGTCAGGTAAACATAGCTACATTGATTCAAATGTTTCTTTTCTAAACAAAAACTAGTATCTCTGCAATTTCCAGTGTTTAAAATTATATCAAAGTGACAAACACACGCTGGCTTTTTTTGATAAATTGTCAACAAAAATTATTTTCTTTTATTTCACACAAGCTTCTCATGGTATCACGATAAAGTTCTTCGTTTTTCCGTTAGATGTCACTGTTATAAATCTAATGGTTTTATTTTTATGTAGATGCTTTCGACATTTCTATTACTTTAAGAGTGGAATTTGAACATTATGTCCAAATAGTATATATAATAAATATAAACGCCGACGAAGTTGACGAGCCCCGCCGCGTTTTTCTCGAATTCAATTATCTTTTGCCCCTGTAATTAATCTAGAAATTATGTATTTCTAGATTACTTATATATTATAACATGTATAGAGGAATAGCGGTGGAGTTCACAGCGGCAGCAGATGCAGAAGTGGACGTGACGTTTCCTTCGCTTATTTCTTTGTCTTCTCTCTTCCTCTTACCTGCAAAATCTCCGCAAAGGCTGGCGACGTATTCGTAACTGTCCTGATTGTTGCGGATGTTAATAGGAAGCGGTGCTCAATTAACATCAGAGCCACAAGCTTGTAGGCCTCCTTCTATACTAAAAAAACACAGGCAGTCATAACTGGACTGCCGACAAGTGAAAACTCAAAACTGGCTCGACAATAATAAATAATCAACAAAAAAAAAACCTAGCATCTTAACAATAAAATTCAAAATTGAATACATGAAAAATACATGAAACAAATTTCGTCGAAACTGTTACAAATACAAAAGTCGTACCTAGTCGAGCGTACCTAAAGAAGTTTTCACTTCAAGCTGTAGAACTGTAGCTTCTATAATGGTCGCATCGGTACCTTTTTTCGTAAAGCAATAACACATTAGAACAGAAAAAATAAATATGCAATGACAAGGCAAATTTGTTCAACAATGCCTGCGCTCCGCACAGTATTCTCATATTTAATAATGAATCAAGTGAATTGTAACTCTGGTGCGTAAAGCGAACAATGTTTTGGTGGACGACGGAGGTGCTTTTACACTACGAATATTTTTACTCTTAAAAAATATACTCATACTGCTTATTTTTATCTTATCAGAAACATATAATATGTACTATATGTATACTAATTGTTGGCAGTAGTATGTCAGAAAAGTTTCATTACACACAGCATACGCAACCTAAAGGGTTGAGCGCGGGACGCGTTTCAATTTAAATTCGGGTCGCAGTCGTGTAACAAAACAAAATAGCAAACTTTATGGAATGCCGGTGACAAAGGCCGCGCGGGCCTGTTATTGGAAAAAATGTACACAATCAAACTATTGACACAAAAATATACTGCCAAATGTACTATGACAATGAAAAAAAAATTGTTTCAAAAATACTTTTTCACAATTTTTGTTTATATACAGGATGTTTATAAGAAATCGATAATGACAAAAAATAAATATTTAACACACACCCGGTCTTCTGTTTGTTTTAATAGGCAGCGGCCCTTCACTACGCGCACCATCAGGCGGCTCAAGGTCACTTAAAGGGCAATGAAGAGGATGATGCTCGGAGTTTCTATACGATCTCGCATCAGAAATGATGAGATCCGCAGTACAACCAAATCAATCCCCTTAGCCTGAAGAAATGCAACTATTGCTCCGGCAACATTGCTCGCGCAATGGATGGCCGATGTGACCGAAAGGTCCAATGGTTTTGTCTAGGTTGGGGGGGCGAGGGCTGAGGGATCGGATGAAACGACGAGGCAGGTTGTCAGATTACTTGAATATAATTTTCAACCCCTCGTTTACCATACGAAAAACTGTAATCAATTTTAATGAAGAATAAAACTGGTTTTAAATTTATAATCACATTTTAATCATGTTAAAATCTGCTTGACGATACTGCAACGCGAGCAATTTGATTAACTTCGGTATTTTCCAGCACGGGATATATATCGGGCGTTCTAGAAATTAATAATTTTTGTAATTATAATTAATATCGGAGTCGATAATCAACTGAAAGCTGTAACAGGAAATTAAATTTTCACAAGGCTTCGTCTTTATATATGTAGACATAAATATTTGCCACGCAGCAGACGTACACACACGTACACACACGGACATATACACTTACGAACGTTCTGTGCTCAATGGATATCGGTATTCTCTGCTTCAGCTTTATTTTATGTCTTCTTTATTTACATTTTTTATTCAGAGCGTATTCTTTTTGTTTTATTTTCGATAGTTTTGAGAGATTTGTCCTACAAGTTGTAAATAACTAACACGATTTTAATTGAACTGTCTTTCGTTAGTCGTCGAGTCTAGAGACGGATCGAGTACCATCGCAGCGCCGCGCGTCGCCCGCAGCGGTGCGGCCGCCTTCATATGTGCTACTACACAATCGTTAGAAAATTAATAAATCTGCCCAACACCGACTTTGATGGGATTAATGCGTGCGTTAACATGTTGCTGTGCTGTACTAGCCGCGACTGCCTATTTGATTTTAAGTTCATGTCAGAAGATAAACTCAAGTGCATTTTCTATAATAATTGGATCTAATACATGGTAAAAATTAAATTACAAGTTAATTACTAGCTAATGAATGTCAACCACTTCGGTGTACAGCTATTGTCTGCCTCGGTCTGTATAAACTCGCTAAAGTTGATGACGCTTGCCCTATGTGGATTATGTCCTGCTATACTTGAGTAAGTTAAAATTTTAGTAACTATTCTGATTCATTTAATTTGAATTTTTACTAACATATTTATAACGCACACAGTTTGAGTATTAGCGCGTATTGTGTTGAACAAATTCGTATCAGGGAATCAATGTTCCCAAACGAAATTCTAGACAAAACGTGCTGAACCAAATAACTGTCCTAGATTTGAATGAGTTAGAGCTGTTTTAATGTTTTATTATTTTCCTCTAGTATTTATACAATTACATTGTCGTGTACGTTTTCCAAAGAAATATCATAAAGGCAGTTTCATCTAACAGGAGGTACTGGTAGAGCCCAGAGGCCTAATATTTGCTCGATGTGCTGACCCAGTTGTGGGCTCACGCCGCTGCCACGTGCGAGCTCGACCGAGATTGCTAGAAATTGCCTCAGTAGTTGTTATTGTTGATTTTGACAAACGACCTCATAATTTAGGGACCGCTGTTAGCAACGGCTGCTGACGTGAAATTATTTCGTACAGCTCGGATTGTTGATTTAAATACTATTGTACTAAAATTGCTCATTCGAATCAAATATAAGTATGTACGAAAAGCTTTGTCTTTAATTATATATTAAAAACAACGTTAATGAAGATAAATGAGTGTTAATAAATGAAACAAAAACTATTCTCTATCCTTGTCCATCTTTTTTTTTTTTTTTTTTTT
>JWHW01032037.1:259558-289561 GCA_000931545.1 Papilio glaucus | reverse complement strand
GATGTTGTGACTAGAATTGAAATACCTATCTCATGCTTGCTTAGGTTGTTCGGGTTGTTGAAAGGATGAATGAAGAGAGAATAACAACAAATTTATGTAGCAAAAGTAAGTGGCAGTGTTGGTAGGGGACGTCCTAGGAGAACTTATATCGATAAGATTAGTGGCATACTTTTATATAAGGAACTTTATATAAGGAGCACCCATAACCGACGAGCATGCATGCGTAGATGTATGAATGTAGAAGAAGCTAGACGAATGGCCTACCTCTCTGGGTTACGGGCGTAATCGCGTATTTCTTTATTTATGTATTAAATCTCATGGTACAATATTTTTGATTTGTGAAGGTACTTACGCTTTATAATGCTAAGTAAGAGCGGAACTTCCGTACACAAGCAAATCTTTGCAAAGGAAGTTCAAAATATTTGTAAAAACATAGCACTAATATGTTAAAGAAACAAACAATTTGTAATTTTAATAATATTATGAACATAAATTCTAAGTGGGTGACCGAGCATAAATTGGGGCACTGTCAAATCGTAAAAACCAAATTTGGTTGAACTCTTGTTTAAGTCACCGTTGGCGATTTTAGGGGTCAAGTTATTCGAACTTGAGTCTTACATTCTGTTGTACGTAAAATAAAAATTTCTTATGCCTTATATTAACAACTGAAATCAAATTCAAACGCAAACACACATCCGCAACATTATCCTAATGAACAGTTAGTGTGATTCGAGTCTTAGTTCCATTAAATTCTTTTAAATTTCATTCAACTCGACTTCGAACTCGAAAAGCGTAATACACTTTAGATATCAGTTTTAAAGTCAATTGGCTCCTTTCAAAGCCGTTAAAGTAATTGCATATCTTTTACAGCCGAGAGTTATTCAGCTAATTTGAACGCTATTATATAAAGTAGTACTCTAAGTAAGATTTACTTGGAATGAATGAGCACTTTATGACCAATACAGATTTTTGAATCACCTTAATCTATTGGTATAGGAAATTCTCATAGATTCACGAGCACAATATGCTCAACATGCGTCAACAAGATGCGTCAACAACATGCTTACTTGGAACGGTTTCGACGAACTTTTTTTCATTATTCAAGAATGCTTAAAATAACACAAGCGTGGGATAGTCTCGCTAGTAGGATTGCTAATCTGATCGCTATAAGTTCGCTATTATAGCGATCAGATTAGTGGCTTACTAGAAAAGGGCGATATATGGAGTACCCGTAACCGACGTGCATGTATGCATCGTTATATGGACGTAGACGAAGCGAGAGAGGTGTGCCAGGATCGCGCTAAATGGAATCCATGCCTCTCAGGCATCTCTGCCTAACCGTCTGGGTTACGGGCGTGATCACATATTTTATTTATTTTTTTATAAATAGAAGAGATGGCTTAAATTATAATTATTGGCTTTATAAAATAACTAAGTGTAATAAAAAAATATTTGTCATTTCTTAAAATAATGTCCAATATCCATTCCATCGAGGACCTCATTTTATATGCATGAAGTTGTAAGTTTATTACGTACCCTAAAAAGGTATCTATTAAAATTGCCTTAATGAAATTTATTATGTAAATAAAATAGGACCTGCTCTCGTTTCTTGACATGGCTTCGGCCTCGATTTTCGACCCTAATAAATGGAAATTAGTTTCAAATGTAATGTTACTTTAATTTACATCTTTAGCGAGTGGACTTGTTAGCAAGGCCACGAGTGAGATACGACGACCGTTAGACGATTTGACATGGTTTCAATTCACATTCCATAGTCCGAAATCATTTTTCACTAGTGTTGCATTCTGTCGTGTTGATCGAATAAGGAAGGGCAGTTTTACACATTATTGCTGACAAAATCCTAGTCTTTTGATTGATGATTATAAATTCTTTGTGATTCAATTTGTTAAGTGATAAATAATGTTAAATTTGAAGAGAATACTTTTACTTTTAGTGGTATGTTGTTTTGTAAAAACATGTTTTTCCTATGATGCGGAAAATCGCTACAAGAAACTCTCACGCCGGAAACGATACGTCTCCTTTCCTGAAGGCTCAAGTTTTTCGGTGAGTTTCCTGAACTTTTTTTTTGTTACTCGACGCAAATATGACTAACTATAAACTTTTGTTATCATCAAAGTAAACCGCTGACTTTTGTTATGGATTTCCTTTGATTTTTTTTTAGTTTATTATACATATTTATTTAATTTCACTCTGAAGTTGTTAAATGTTTTTAAGAATATATTTCTGTATATAAAATAGAACGCGTTTGTTAATAAATACAATAAATAAATAATATGTAAATTCATTTGTTATTCCCCAGTTTGCTATTACCAGTGAGTAACATAGGCTATATTTTATTTCTTTGTTTGTCTATCTCTGCAGCCTAGTAAGGTCGGGGCGGGTTGTTAGGAATGTTAAAATATACTATATGTCAGAATATGAACATTTCAGTGCGCAGGATGTATGACAGTGGGTCTGATAGGACAACCGGCCCCAACTACTTCACCAGGTACCTTCACCTTCGGCCTCAATTGGGGTATAGCCTACGAGCTGCCAAACACAACTGAGACAGCCCAATTCTTTCGCAAGAAGTATAGAAAACCTGTCGCTCAGCGCAGAAGCAGAAGGCAATTGTACGAGAAGATAGAATTAATACTTGATAAGTAAGTCTTTAAGATTATAAGAAACTGACTGACTGTAATATCAACGCATAGCCCAAACTACGTAGGCTAACACTAAGGGTCCTATAACATCCATACGACCCTTAGTGTTATTCTTTCACGCAAAAACAGCTGAACGGATCTAGATGAAATTTGGCACAGAGATAGATTACAGTCTGGAATAGCGTATAGGCTATTTTTTATCCAAGAAAAATGTACGGTTCCCGTGGGATAAATTCTTAGTTTTTTTGTCTACTTATGTATTCCGAAACGGCTACCCAGGCGAAGCCGGGTGGACCACTAGTACTGTTTACAACCCTCCGTGGGAATATTTGGTTGTACATAAGTCTTACTACCAGTGTGACAAGAACAATGCCATTGCCGAGATGTCAAATGTCGCAAGGACCGTTATTGGTCGGACGCCCCTCTCGTTAGGCTCTTCATGGAATTCCGCCACAATGCAGTTTTGTTTTCGAACCAATCGATTTTCAAGATTCGATTGAGGATGTAAAGGCCAAATGCGGACAACCAACAAAGCATTAACATCACCCTGCGAAATATTTTCTCACTTTGTAGCATCGTGGTGGAAGATTCAGTTTTTTCTAACATTATCAATATTAAAAATACACCCTAAATAAATTGCTATGTCAATGGATTTAGCATAATAGCATTTAAAAAATTCCTTATATTGGTTCCTCTCCGTCCCTAAACAAAACACAGCAGCGGAAAACAATTTATAAAACATAATTTCCTGATGAGTTTTTTTATGAAACTGTTTATTTCATTTATCGCTTTACTTTCATCTTTCACTCGCAGTAGGTTATTAAACTTTTAGGCGCTAAATTGTCTCCATTTACCTCCAGGATTTACGGTGCTTATATAAAAAATAAAACCGTTCTTTAAAATATGACGCCTTTGGGCATTCTCTCAATCTCCTCGCCGAAAATGTTCCTTTTGTCTAATGGATTTAGTTTTGTTTTCGTTACCAAAAATTCGTTTTTTTTTCGTTCTGCGGTTTGTTCGTGGCTTTAGGCTAGCGGCGTAAACAAAATAGGGTGATGTGATTGTTTTCGTTTCATTTATAATATTATTAATGAATCTTTAAAATTATATGAGGTTTTGTTTTTGTTAGATTGTTTATATTGATAGGTACAATTAAATGTATTGGATCTTATTAATATATAAAAGATACAACTCTGAAAACGAATATCTTTTTAACTTTTATAATTGTTAGCATCTGATTTAGAGACTGCTTTACTTTTCAATGAGCGTTTAATAATACAGACACGTACATGGCGTGGGACATCTGTCTGGCCAACGTGGGCCTGATGTTTTGCATTTTGATTTCTAAAATTGCGAAAATGTTATCACCATATATCATCGATCATCTGTGAAATCTGACACAATTCAGGTTTTATTTTAATTGAAAGCGGACAATACTTTAAAATGGTAGTTTCATACTCCAGCATAGATTATAATTTTGGTCAACTGTGCTTCTTAATATATAATTTTATAGTGAATTTGTGAGTAATGTAGCATTTATAAAATTTTTATAAATATTGTAAGTTATGTTTTCAGTATGGGATACAACGGACGCCAATGTATTTTGAAGACTTTATGTGAAACAACCCAACGTATTGTTCCGCACAGCGAGAATATGGTACAGGAGATATTCCGCACACTTTTCACGTAAGTCTCCACGATATTACTAGAATTTTAAAATGAAATAACAACAGTAGTAGAACTAAATAATATATATAATAGATAGAAAAACTACTATTTCACGCTTGTCTTCTTAAAGAGGCTTAGGCTAGCCACCTTCTGCGCTCTGCTGCTTCGAGTCCGGTGTGGCTGTAGACGCCTCTTCGCAAACAGTGACAAGTCAGTCACAAAAAAAGCCTGTCTTCTATGAGGTCGTGGTATTTCACCGGTCGAGTCGGCCCATTCGTGCAACAGATGTTGTTTTTGCGGGCGCTACCACAGCTGCATTTTCTCATAGACGGAAAGTACGGCTCAGATCAGATCACTAAATACACGTTTATATTATAAAGTACATTTATTTTGTCAAACATTATCTTATTTTCCACAAATATCTATGACAAGGGTTACTATGACAGTTAATTAACTAATGCCTTGAAATGGTGTATGCAAGGTAGTTCGTAAAACTATGCAAATAATCGTATTTACAAGTGTGCTCTACTACGAGCCAATCTCGCTGTCCCTCGAGAATCCGTGCGCTTTTACGCAAATTACATCTGTAGTGGGTATGTGAACTACGATAAATGTATTTCTATAGTTTTATAACTTTACTTGTCAGGACTGGTTGGAATAATCGCACATGCACCGATTTAGTTGTGAAATACCATGACCATACAGAAGAAAGACGTGAAATAGAAGTTTCTTGAGATTCTTCTGATGAATGAGATGCCACAGACTAATCCCTCGGTCAGGGAATGGCCACGAACATTCCGTTTCATTGGATGCTATTACCATCGCGTCCGTTTTCTCTTTTTTTAGTCTATCCTCCGCTCCTTTTTCTTATCATAAGGCTGGCGATGCATCTATATGTCTTCTGTTTGTTGTCGGTGTAATTGACATGGTAATATTTTTATACATATTAGCGACTCTTCCCTTCCCACGGGTAATTTATTTTGGATCTGGTAGGTGGCGCTGTTGACGGGTTCCAGGGTTTTTTATTTTAGTTTATAACGAATAATGGATAACCGACCGTTTCGTAATTTATAGCGAACGTACATATACACACACACATCGCCTTTTATATACGTAGATATGTACTTCTAAAAAACAAAGAAACATGTATCCTATAGGAACCGTACTGTTTTCGTGATAAGAAGTAACCCTTGTGCTATTACAGACTACAATCTATCTCTGTACCAACTTTCATCCAGACCCGCACAGCCGTTTTTGCGTGAAAGAGTAACAAACATCCATACTATATAAGTAAGAAGTAAGATAGGATTCTTGTGAAACAGATTATAAAATGGGTCTTTACTGGCTCACTTAAATGTTTTAACATTTTAATTAAAATCAACATCTGTTCCACGAATGGGCCGGCTTGACCGGTGAAATACCACGACCTCACAGAAAACAGGCGTGAAGTAGAAGTATTCTGCGTTTCGTCTGACGAGTGAGGTGCCGGAGGCCTAATTTCAGTCTTCTTCCCCTTCCCACCTTTTTCTCATCAGGATAGGATGGGAACGGGAAGAGGACTGGACGGGGAGGAGTTAACGGGGAAAAGGAAATATCCTTATTCCTGTTTATGCCCTCCTCTGTCCATTAAAGGTAGGCAACGCATCTGCAACATATTTGCTTGTTGCGGATGTCTATGGGTAGCGTTCACTTAACATCAGGTGATCCGCTCGCTCGTTTGCCACCTTATACCATAAAATTAAGTTAAATTGATGATTTCAGAATGCCGATGACGAAAGTGTTGAAAACGGAGCCGCTGCAGCATACGATATACGACTCCGCACATCGTCTCGGAGTACTGTTGGAGAGTTGCGATACCTACAAATGCCCAATGTCGCTAGTGGACTGGGCGCAAGGCTACTACAACGCCCCTGCACCGCAAGTTGATACTGCTAGAAGTCCATGGGCCTTGTTCAGCAGCAATTTTGGTTGATTTTTATTGTTAAACAAGCTGTGCCCCTTGGTTTCACCGCCTAATTAATTTATTGTCCAGTCTTATCTGAACCCAATTTAATATGATTGATTATATATGTCTGAAGCCAACTTACATTGGATTATTAATATGTCTCCATAAATTTGTGCCGAACAATACGGGATCAGTAGCCCGTGGCACAAGTTCACATGGCGAAGTAGCGGGCACCAGCTAGTGGGACTTAAATTGAATATCCACGTAAATTGAAGACACTACGTTTGGGCTTAATATTAGGACAATTTCCGTTTTGATATATTTCCACGAGTAACATGTCATTTTTACTTAATGGGGGTCCTTTAATATATTCCGAAACAACATTCTCCTGTTTATTAATAAGATCAACTGCATTTGACTAAAATTATCTAATGATAAACTAACCAACACTAAAAATTAATGCGCCCAATTTCATAGCGAGTCAGATATATAAATAGCCCTGCGTAGGGATATGGTCATCTATAATAGTACAAGAGCTCATGACCAAAACTATTGGAGTTTCTTTCGCCACTTCTCCCAGCGCAAACGCTCTCCGAAGTAAGTCCGAGTAATGTTAGTTGTAATCAGTACGGTTCTGCTCGTAGAAATTTTGGGCGTGGCTTCTTGTACTATAAGCTCGCAGCCAGCAAGTTGGATAATGGAAATCGAAATAAAACACAGATTTTTATTATTAACGCATAACATTTAATATTTATAGTTTATGTTATTATACATTTCAATATTAGCAATAAGAATTGTGTATTCATAATAGTACGTGTTAGTGCGTCGATTTTAAATTAATTGTAACATTACAAAATGGAACTTATATTAAAAATTTATTCTAACATTATGTGTACTTAATGTATTTTTTATTCTAATACCATATATATACGGCCTTAATACTAATTATTTTACATGTTTATAGAATTCCGTAAATCATTGAGCTATTGTGAGCTTACCATTTAATAACTTGATACATAGCGTCGTGCAAACTTAATTTAACATTCAGTGGCATTTATTCTCATGACCACAAATGATTTGGAATGAACAAATTTTTATTCTAGATCTATCACTAAGTTTTGTAATTATTGAATCGTAGATGACTATTATTGTGTTTATCTTACGCGTATATTAAAATAAATTTAGGATTTTTCACCTTCATCTTACCTATATTATTAATTATATTTTGTATATCCTAATATGGTGTTCGTTCGTGTTTTGTCATTTTCACTGATCGTATTATTTAGTTAAGAATTGAAGACAATAAAATTGATTAAACAACAGTAAAATTCGCCGAAGAATGAGATTCTTTAATGATATTGATGTTGACGCGAAACAAGTTTTAAAATTAATTATTAAGACTTCTGGTTTCTTGTGACATTTAAAGTCATCTTCACATGTCATGTTTTCCATAGCTCCATAATTAACAAAAACACATTTTCGAACATGTTTCAACATTCCGAAAGAAATCATGATGAACTCGTTCCAATGCACACAATGCTAACGTCAAATATGACAATTAATGGCATATCTGCTAATTTTTGTATTACAATTAGCATTGCTGTATACGGAATAACTTAACAGAAATGGCGTTAATAAACTACCAACGATCAGGCATGTTGTCGACGAAATTGACCGAGTTGAATTTCGAACAACGCAATTCCATAACGTGGTGGCGACGTATAACGTGGTGAACAATAACCCGATAACAGTGATTGTGCATACCAGATATTTAGATGGGCTATTTTGAATTATTGATTGACTGCTACTGTTGATATCAAAGTGGGGTGTTATAATAAATTAAATACCGTTATCTGCTATCATTTTGTCATATATTTAAGCACAGAGTCTTATTTGAGAATGTCATTTAAAAATATGTAATCCGCCATTTTGTGATGGCGTTAATCTTTGATTTACAATGATACTAAATTAAATTGTAGAAACATCAGAAAAAGATCAGTTATTAAATTTGACCCAAACAAACAGAGCAAGCTAAATAAAACCTTTTAAAAACATCTGAAGTCTATTAGAGTAATCGTTACTGAGTTTTTTGTTATATTATATGTATGCACATTTGACGTTTATGATAATGTATGTAAATTAGTTAATTTAGGTGTTGGTATTATATTTAAATTTATTTCTACAACTTTTTATCGGAATATTGAAATAATGTGAGTACGACACAAAAAAATATTACTGTTGTTTATTATCAAAAGGAATAATAACGACTTTTAATGCTTGGAAGCTTTTTGATCGGTCATTCAAATTTTAATTTTAAACAAAATTGAATTGAAAAAAATACAATGTGTACATACAATGTGTAGCTTAAGATTTTTTGTCTTCAATTTTTAATAAACATACGTCGTTACTCGTGACTAGAAAGATAAAACAAGAATCATAACTAACCAAAAATTTCTATATCTATTAGAGGACATTACATACTATTAATCATACAAGACGAAATTTTGAAACATACATTCAATCTTATCCTACTATGTGTGCCATTGAGGCAGTAATAAAACAATATTAATTTCAATTATCTACACGATATTTTGTCAATTTTCCAGAACGATTGCGTAACCAGACACAAATCGGTAATAAAGGACACTGACAATATATTTAAATACTCCACATTGATAGAAAACCTAGTGTATATGATCATTCATATCAAATAGGAGCATACTTAAAAACTTAGATGTAATACTAATAAAATAAGGCACACAGAAAGTCTAGAAAAAAACATTGATAATACTGAAACTAACTAAAGGAATTATTTTGGAGATAATTAAATCACAAATGATTTAAAATGTAATCAAACATTGCGATTTAAGAAAATAAAACTAAATATTAAATTACATCAGTCTGGTTGAATATCCCACTTCTGAGAACTAAAATGCGATACAGGTTTATTAATACTTTAAAAGTAAGTAATATCGAAATTAAATTTTAAAAATCCAACAAAAAACAGGAGGGTTAAATGGTATTTATTAATTTTGTATTTACATCTAATCGTGTTGGAAGCTCAACGCAAATTTCGTGTGTATCTACTTATTACAAATATTATTACACTAAAACTATCAATAGACTGAGTATTCTATACAAAGATAACGAAACAAAAAATGTCTGTTGTTTCCGAATTGGATAATATAATTAATGTTTAAATAATATACATGAAATGCTTGTTTCTCGTAATAATTATGAAAATGATTTGCAAAGGAAACGGGAGAAACAAATGTTGAAAATAAAATACACTGAAAAGAATCTTACGTCACTTTTGGAAGACGTTTGATTAAACATTCAAATACGCCTAACTTACATAGGTAACCGTAACTTTAAAGATTTATTTTATTATTATCATGAATATTATAAGAGAAATGTAATAAATAAGAAGATGACAAACAATCGACTCCGTGCAACAAACAAGATTCAGAAAGTGCTATTGAAGAAATACTATACGAAATTCTATATTTCGATGAACCTAATTATAAAGCGTTACGGATTATCTGTCGATTCCATTACAAAATAAATCTTACGATTACGATAAATATTAAACAACAAAACGAACCTAATAATATTTAAAACAGTTTTAATAATTCAAATTATTTATTGCTTCTTAATTTTTTTCATGGACAAAGCAAAATTTTAGATAATGTTCACTAAGAATATTCACTACGAATCTACTTTAGCACTAAGGGTATTGTGAAAGGAACGTAGAAAAATAACTTGTCAATTTTAATATTATTTAAATTTCTACGTTGATCAGCTATATGTACATGTCAACATTTCGGTTAAGTTGATTTCTTAAAATTACTGACAGCCATGTGATAGCTGACTCTGAGTTCGCAGCCCCATCACACGATGTAGATAAAACTGCTAAGAACATCAAAGGAATGGAGGAAGAGAATCAAAGGAAAGGGATCAAAGCAATTCTAGTGAGATTTAAAGAAGTATTAATACTTTTCAATGATACAAGGGAAAATTAATATACCCACCAATAAATATTAAACATTTAGAACGTATAAAACGAAAAATAATTTATTAAAAAAGTGGAAATGCCAAAACATAAATGCTAGATAAAAACACAAAATAATGAGATGACGTAACATATTTATCTGACATCGTGCTTTCGAACCGACTCATTCGTCGACTAACTCTAAAACACTGAGAAGCTAATTTTATACCTTATATTTAATCTTAATGTTTACCTAACTACCTTAAACAACTTAATGACCTAAATGAAACTAGCTTCTTGAATTATTGTTAAATTTATTTATCTATCTACGACACACACGACAACACAACTACTTTTCCTTACCCGTTTATCACCCGAAACAAACACAAGTTGTGACAAGATGTCCGTTCATATCACTATCATTGAATAACAAATAACATATAGCTACAATCCGTAAAGAGACAATCGTCTTGAAGAAAACATACCGTCTTTTAGACATCAAGTTAAATGACATATACTCATACAACCGATATTTCAATCACATAAGTTAATTTATATTAACACGTTCAATTGAGCATTCTTTCTGGAAATGAATCAGACAGATTATCGATCAAACATAAAAATAACAGAAGTAAGAGTTTGAAAATCCTAGTGAAAATAAATGCTGCATTCATACATTAATGTACTGTCATCGTTGTATTGGCTTAGCTCATCCAGTTTAATAAATCTTACGTATAATGTATCCTAATTTATATCAAACATGCTAATAAAACGGATCTTCCGAACAACCGAAATCCTTCACTCAGATACATTACAAACTCAACTCGCTCTTGTAGTGTATAGAGGACAAAATGTTACCTCATTTTTGGCGTATTTTTGATATTATCTGAAATCCAAGACAAACATTTTTAAACTTTCTTTACCGAGCAATATTACAACATTCCCTCTAAGTGAATTAACCTAACGTGTCATTAGAAAATCTAACTATTTTATTTGCATATAAAAATAAAAACAGAAGGATTACATCTAGCAAATATCTAGAATATTTTTTTAATAATCACGGAATAGTGAGGGAAGCTTGTATACTTACTTAATAATTATTTTATTTCATAAATATTATATTTCTATATTGGTGTATTTCGGTGCGTGCAAAAGCACATTCCTACTTTTCATTTAAAACTTTATTTCTTATTAGAAACGTGAACAATTCCATCCGATAAATCCTTCGAAGGGTGTAATGTACAGACGTGACGCCAACTTTAATTTGTTGGACCGTGAGTGTACGGATGCATCGGGAGCGGCTAGCTTGACCGATGCGGCTTGAGCTATCGGTTAAACGTGCGGCCGTTTATCAACGTTCATGTGGCATATATCTAACTTAGGTGTTTACTTGCATCCACTGAACGTGTAACAAACACACACGAGTTTCCAGTTAGTATCGAATTCAGTATTAATTATCTAATTACGATACCAGTAAGATACATATTTCAACCTTTAGCGAGCGTACCACGGCTTTGCCATTCAATTAAGTGATGTCGTTTTTTTTATTAAAGACTTTATGACGTGAATACTAATCTATACTAGCCATGTATATGCAACTCGTTGATACATACGTCTATACACATTCAATAACACTTATAAATATTAAGTGAAATCACACAAAACAGATTGATTTATATTTTTATTATAATCATCCCTGTTTTCCTAACTGCTCGCTGTGGATTTCACTTCAATATGATTAACCTTCGATTTACCTAGGTAATTATAACCTAATAGACATTATCATGAATTACTTTGACATATTAATAACGCGGCTCGAAATATTTATTACCACAAAATGCTACAATTCCCTATAAATTGGGTTTAAATCGATGTTAGATACAAAATGCGTTATGTATGTGAAATTATTTTGAAATAAAATACAAGATGCGTGCGCGCACTACACGATGACCTCCAAACTTCCACTGCCGACACAATAACGAGCAAAATCAAACAACTATATTACAATGATTCTAGACTAGGCTTAAAATAAATTATATCCAAATCGTTAAATTCTAAATTCATCAACCTTCAAATTTCTTTTATTATCTACGACATGTAGTGGTAAAGTGCCGATAAGTGAAAAAAGACATAATTATTGGTGAAAATCGTGAAAGTATAAACGAGGAGATATTTGTGTACTAAATTTACCCTGTACTCTAGGATTATAGTGAAGTTACTGGCAACCTTAATTTCACGGAAGTCGTATCTGACGTAATAAAACAATGCGTTAAGCGCGATAGTATGGCATTTCAGTCGTTGCTTATTAGGACAAGCTTTTATTTGTATTAATTTGTTATTGTATATTTTCAGTTTGTATAATGAAGCGAAATTATAAAGTATTCGAATCGATAGCACTTAGAAATTAAACCGGGCCAGACGGCCAGGAAAGTCGCGGAGAAATAACGGGCAACATTTGGCACTCCATCAAAAAAATTTAAGTTATCCAAACTATCTAAGAATATCGAATATTATAAAAAATGCTATACAATTGGCAGTCAATTGTTCTTCACGAATATTTCTATTTAAACAATATCACACCACCCGACTTGTCTATCGGCTATTTTGGCATTATGATAAGTGTTATTCTTTACATTACAAATGACTAAACTTGTAGATCTATTTTACTTCTAAATTCCTTATTACTTCCAATACAACTACAGGGAAATAATTATTTCAATGAATCGATATTGTCCTTATGATTTTTACGCGAGTACTTAGTTTATAAAATACTAAATGTATAATTCAATGTCCCTTACCAATGTTAGATCTACAATGTCCCGCTCTCATGGAGGACGTTTGAATGAAATTATTATACTTAAATTTGATCGCCTAAAATTACGAAATTGAGCTCGATTTTATTCGAAGTAAACCTTAAGGTAAGTAATTAAACTTGAAAACGCGGTCGAGAAAACAAAATATAAATCGAAAACAATACAAGAAAAACTTAATTTTAAAATCTGTACAATGTTTGTGCGCTCTTACTAAAATACACCAGATAACAAAGTAAGTCTATATATATATATAGAATATCAATGGTAGCTTGTTTAAAATATACAGAAAATCAAAACAAGAATATCAATATAAAAGTAGTAATGGCTGTAACAACACAAAACGGCAATAGCTTGAGGTTTCTGCGTTCTCATTTCGGCTATCGACGGACACAGTCTCGAAAATTGTATTTTTATATAAAAAAGACGGTTACGGACACACTCGCGGCGTCGAAACGTCCCGCAGCGCGTCAGGCGCTTGGCACCACACTGAGCACAAAATGTTATCGCCACACAGTTTCCCGCTGGGAGCTTTACATTGATCATCCATGCCACCACATCACGATCAACTCCCAGAACGTCTTCGGCGGCGAGTGGCCGAAGACGTAAGACGAATTTCAGAGACCCGGGTCGCCTTCGGAGCCCATCTTTAGCAACTCCAACTTCTTCTTCGCAATCTTGGAATATAGAATGTCGATAGGTTTGGAGTTGTCGTAAAATGTCGGAGCTCTGAATATAATTAGCGCAGTACCCAGGACGCATGCTATCGTAAAGGCGAATAGAAAAATTCTATCTAATACCATTGCCACGTACTTCCAGTCATCTTCCACCTGTCAAATAACAAGAATACATTTCAAAGTATCAGTTCTTGGTGCTAAAAAACTAAAAATATGTGATTACTTACACTTTCAAATTTATCCTTATTTTTTACATGCTGAGCTATAAATCTGGAACCTTCTATTGTTTTTTCCATTTCTCTTACATATGGTTTTTCTAAGGAAGGACTACCATCATCTAAGTCTAGTCGACAGGGCGAGCCTGGTGAAGGTGAATACAGTTCATCATCGCCGCCAGGAGGAGGTGGCGGAGAAGGCGGCATACCAGGAAGATCATACTCTTCGCAGCCCCATTCTTTGAATTTTCCGTCCAAATCATCACCACCAAATACATCAGTTAAAACCTTAAAATAAAATTACAATAAAATAACTAGTCGAAAATTTCTAAAATTATTATTTGATTTTACGTTACAATCTTTATAAGCCTATTTTTTATTTATTAATAGAAAATTTGTTTTATGTAAGAGAAAAGATTTTATGGTTTACAATCTAAAAATCAGGAATCATTTGTTTTTTTGCATAACTAGCCGACTATAACGATTTTCTGATAAAATGTGATCGCTTATTGTCCCTACTTCATGAAAGATCAATTTGTAGTTATGTTACCCTTAAGAATCAGGTTTTGAATTTTAATAATAATCTATATAGTCTTTCGAATACGTTTGTTGATAAAAACGCTAATTGAAATTGAAATATTATTGGATATTGCAAGATAAAGTTGAAGAAACTGGGATTAAGGATCGCTTTCGAAGTGTATGGACGTGGCTAAGCCGGTACACAATTAGGTGGGAGTGGAAGTTTCAGTTTCTGTCCGCGTCTACCGGCTCGTATATCGCGCGATCCGTCCGCAGCCACGAGGGAAACATAAATAACGGGGTCCGTGCGCTCGTTAAGCCCGCAGGCGTTGAGTAATAAAGGAAAATCGAAATGGAATGAAATTGGGCTGGAAGCGATATTTTCTCGATACACATAGCGAACAATGGGTTTAGAATATTGTTGAAAGGAGCTTTCCATGTTTAGACCGTCTGATGGCAATTAAAAATGTTATTGTTGGCTGGCATTCACGTGACTGTGATACAGATCGGATTTTTGTTTGAACTTGTATCTAAATTTACTTTATACCATGAATACATACCTTGTTTTGTATCTATGTATTCATCTGTGATGTTTGTATTTATAAAATGAATATTTGTATTTTGTGTACTATCGATGTTATTTTTATTTTTTTCTTATCTTTATACATGGTTGAGTGCTAGAGGATGTCTATAGGCATTAATTTATTACATGTTATCCCGAGAAACTATAACCCGAGCGATTTTATAAACCAGAAAATACCAAAATAAAACATGCAATACAACTGCTTAAACCCGTTACACCAGAAATCAAGTGGAAATCTGAAGTATCTATCAGCTTCTAGATAAATAAAGACAGTATGGAGTGGAGAGCGTTTTTAGCGACCTTTAAAAGCGTGAACTTCACTCGTTTTATCTCCGTATTTATTGTGTACATACTCGTGCACGCCATACATGACGCCATTCAAAACGAGCAGACGATGAGATTATAAATTATAATTTAAATCAAGTTACATTTCTCTTACCTCTGTTGGTTTATCATTTTCATCATCATCAGATTTTTCAGGTCTTTGGATACATAATATTCGTGGTAAAAATTCGATAAAGACTTTTCTCACCCAGGGCGCCATGTGGTGTGTAACAGGAGATCGAAAGTTAACATTCAGCACCACGATTGTAACGACTACTGATAGAGTGACCAGCATCATTGTAAACAATAGATACTTCCCTAATAATGGAACCGTAAGTGATGTCGGAGGAATAATTTCTGCTAACAGTAAGAAGAACACTGTCAGCGATAGCAATATAGATATGCAAAGAGAAATCTTTTCCCCGGAATCGGATGGAAGATAAAACACAAGAACCGATAGGAATGATATTCCTACACAAGGAATAATTAGATTTACGGTATAGAAGAGGGTTTTTCTCCGTAGAGTAAGGTTGAAAATAATATCAGGATAAGGCTCCTCGCAGCAAGAATAGAACTTTTCGTTCCGTGTCGCCGGCACGCGCATGATGTCCCACTCCACTGAGATGTAATATTCTGATAAATCTATGCCCATTGGTATTTGGTCCGAGTCCGGCGTTTGTTTTAAATGTCTCAGATCAACCTGAAATTATATAAAGTATTAATAACGGTTAGATATTATCTACAAAGACGCCTGGACTGAATGGAAATGTGAAATAGTTTCGAAAGACTTAAAACGATTCGAAATTCTAGATTAAATTAAACTTATTAGGAAGGAATTAAATAATTAATTAGGAAACTTCTATGATGAAATCTTTGAGTTATTTATTATTTTTTGAAATCTATTAGATATTTTCGTTGATGTGAGGATTTTCTACGCTGATATCATAAAATGATGCAATCGTAGGTTAGTAGTAGCTATTCTTATTTCTGGCTTCTAAGCCGGTTAATAATTATTTTCTTATATGGCTCGTCTCAAAGACATAATTTAAAAATTTTAACAGTAATAGGAATTTATATGTTATCCTAGATACCTATTGATACTTATTGAGTCAGAAGAAGATTTATTGAAATAGGTAATCACTTTTTACTCACTAATGCATAAAATATGAATACATAAGTAATCACTACAAAGTATTCTTAATTATAAGCTACGAGATTTAACATAATTAAGGAATCTTTCCGTTAACGTCAGTCTTCGCGCCATTTATTACTATCCCAAACAACTATCGAACGTAGCATACAAGTGGATAATAAAGAAACAATCCCTTTTCAACTCTAATGCTAGCGATATAAGGATGTAGACCTTAGTTTTATGTGGAAGCTAGAACCGCACTGATTTATTGGCTTCCTTAGTCGGATTGATGGGTTCGTCTTTTTTAAGGCCCACGGCTGTAAATTCAATTCCAAAGTTTTTATCACATCCCATTACTCGTTCCAACTATCTGTGTGTTTCTTTTTCGTTTATTGTGAATCAATACATTTTCTCTGTAGCGTACTGAGACGTTATTTATACAATTTAAAAATTTTTGAATAATTTATTTTACGCGTCGTGTTTTTATAACATGTTAGAATTTTATGTAAATGCATGTTATTGATTTATTATATTTGTTGAAAAGATCTCTTAAAGGCATGAGAATTTTTTGACGAATGGATATTTATGACGACTGTGGGATAACAGCCATTACAAATACGCACAAAGTTGATATTTATTGTACTGACCGTATAACCGTCGTAACTCCAGGACCCGAACTTCATGAAGCAGGTCTGCTCGTCAAAGGGAAAGTATTCGACGTCGATCTCACAAAACGACTTGTAGATAGCAGGCGGCTTCCAGACGACTTTCCCGTCGTGGTGTAGGATCGCCTTCGTCATTATCGTCACTTCGTAGTTGCCATCGGCGCTGAAACAAAGCGAAAAATTACTGTCATGCCTTAAAATGTGACGTCATCGTCACGATTATACTATTTCTTCCTTATAATGTTAGAATGGGAAGGGGAAGAGGATGAGACGGGAAAAGTATGGATAGAAAAAGAAAACATCTTTATTATCTCCATCCCCTCCTCTGTCCAATTAAATATAGGTAACGTATCTGCGATTTCCTTGTTATTGATGTCTATGGGTAGCGATCGCACACCAGGTGACTCGCTTGCTCGTTTACCACCTTTCATAAAAAAAATACTGTAGTGAAGTTTGTTAAGGAATTGTAAGAGTTTGTGTTGCTGAAGGTGATTTATTAAATTCGTTCCTTGCAACAACATTGCTAATGTAGCATTATTAAGATTTATTGCGCTTGTCTAATTCAGAGTAACGTATTGATGTCGACACACCGAGCGGTTAAGTACTCGGCTGCATCTGTAGCAACGTTAGCAACGCCGCAGACCGCTTGCTTAGTTTGACAGCAACTAGGATTAGAGTGATTTATTGGAATTAGAGTTTGTGTTTCTAGTAATCTCTTAATGATTGAGATTATATAACAAATATCATATTGCCATTTGACAGTGTAATCGTCCCCTAATAATAATTATTGTGAAAGTTTGTCATACTCATATGTTTTGTTGACATTTTTTATGGAAGAAGGTGGCAAACGGATAAGCGGTTCACCTGATATTTTGTGACTGCTATCCATACAATAAAATAATGAGTTGCAGATGCGATGCCTATCTTTAATGGATAGAAGAGGGGAAAAAGGATATTTCATTCTCCTATCGATCCCTTCCCCTATCAAATATTCTTCCCCACCCACCCATTCTTTACAAGAAAAGAATATTAGGAAGGATTGGCACTGGGCCTCCTAATCTAGCTCAAAATTTTAGCGTCAGTGGAACATACATGAATTACCTATATAGTACGTAGCCGTAGTTCCTCTAACATAACCGGGGTCTTTTGAACGATATTTATACTTTTTATTAATTATTTTATCTGTGATTACTAAGTTCCGTTTTGAAGGATACAAGTACGGTAGTACATCTGGGCTGACATCATGTACCAGATGAGAATCTGTTGTAGTTTCCCTTAACACCAACACACGGTCTTAAAATAATAATTTATCATAAATATTACTGCTGAAAGTTTATACTTATGACAGATCTAGCAACTTAAACAATAACCATACCGTATAGATTGATACGTAAGATAATTTATGTATGTGTACGTGGTAAGAATACAAACAGAATATGCGTACATGTGAGCTCACTGTCAATCATAAAACGAAGAACATTTCAGCATCCCTAGACGACGCCACTAAAAGCTTTGTCGTTATCAACTTTCTCACATTCATGAAAATTGTCTCGTAAAATATAGGTTGTTGTTATATTCCATTACGTTTACATGACGCCATTAAAAATAAACTTTGTACAGAATATTTGCGGGGAAAGCTTTTAGGGAAGTCACAGGTGCATTATACGGCAACCTTTTTCCGCTTAAATTTAAAAATATCACTGACACATTAAGTAAGAGCTTACTTTTGTGCTTTTTAATATTGTAACCTTATTTTTGCCGTAATAAAAATAATTGATGAAATAGTTACTCACGATCCAAGAGTAACTCATCTTTAAATAGGTTTTTGTTGGTTGAAAATCTGCCTCAAAGTACTCTCCTTGCAGGGATGTTCCATGCCTTAAAGCGTAGTCTAGAATTATCCAGTTGGTAGGTAAACTTACTACGTTGTACCAGTATTCAGTTACCGATTTGTTGAATAAAATGAGTAAATAAATATACACTCACACCCGGAACCCAGAGGGGTGGGCAGAGATCATGGGGAGCATTTGGCGCGATCCTGGCACACCTCTCTTGTTTCTACATCCAAACATCTCTATCTATCTAATCTTATCGACATATGATCCCTTACTAACGTTGCTACTATTGCGTCATAAATTTGTCTTGTTACTATTATGTTGAAAATATACTTATGCTATTACTTTGTTTATTCATCCTTTCAACGTGGCCGAACCACCAAGTCACTATATCAAATTTTAAGCCACACTTTTCCCTCATAATTATATTCACTATTATTACGCATTGGCATACGAAAAACATAAACTTACAAAAGCGAAGAAGGCACAAGTGCGACTTGTGATAACATGACAAGAAACCTCTCAAAACACTGAGCAATCGTGTACAGCCAGTCCCCAAGGAATCCCGCTCACTCGTCGTGTAAGAAGTGAATGTAATAAAATTTACGACAAATGGAAATATGGAAAATTTATTTTGTTCTTACTCACGCGAGAATGTATTGCCCATTGATATTTCTATAGCGAGACAGCAAATATTTCTACTGAACGGTTATCTAATATTAAATTACATTCCTTGTTGTACTATTTGGGATTACTATAATATTTCCATTGACTTATTTTGTGTATTGTAAGAAAATATGGAAACATAATTATGAATAGCTTTTGCTGACGTAGGAGTAACTTTGGGTTAAACAAAATAACTTTTACTTATCTGTTAGGTTGTGTTATACGTTCAAATATTCCGATATTCAACTGTTAGTAAGTCGGTTCGACTAGAAAACTAGACTTTATGGATCGACGTAAGATGTAAATTCAGTATTCTATTTCGAATTGTGAATGAGGTATTTGGAAGCCTAATCCTTACCTATTCTAATCTCCCTTGCTTTTTTTTCTTCCCACGCGTCTTTTACTGGTTATTGCGGATGTTTATGTGCAGGCGTTATCGCTTAATATCAGGTAAACCTCTTTGTTTTCTATATTCACCACATAAATAAAAAAACAAAACCAATTAGATTTGATTCAGATGCTGCGCAAGTAGTAAATCCTTTGAACATACCAAACTGAAACAACACAAAACTGTATTCTATACAGGGTGTAAATAATGCCTCGACGTAGTAAAAGTTTGTCACATCATGGTTACTATCTTGGTACCTACTATTTTGATGCAAGGTTGCACTTATCTCGCCTTCCGCATGAGCAACTTCGAGCGCATACTTTGTCTCCTAATGCCAGCATATGCATTCAAGTTACGACCTTACACCTTACAAGTTAAGATGAACAATCTTTTGAAAGATTCTTTACATATGCATAAAATGCGGTGTGCTGCTGTTGATAATGGGTGACTTTGCAAATATTTGATGCTTGAAATAGACGAGTTGTGAACATAGCTTAAAAGCAGACGAAATTAGATGACGTAATTTGGTTAAAGACCACGATATGAAAAGTACGCTGGCGTCCTGGTTAAACTTGCATATGTGCGTAAAAATATATTAATTAATAACTAAATTAAATAGTTTAACTCACGTTCGTTAACATCTGTGTTTGTACTGACAAGTTTCGGACCTGTGAAACCGGGGGAACTAATTCTACTCACCCTGAACATGGACCTCCGTCAGGTTCGAAACTTGTCGGTACTAACACCGATGTACTCGAACGTGAGTTAAATCGTTTTATTTAATTAATTATTTAGTTAACAATGTTCCATGAAAGTTTTACAATTTAAAAACTATCTTCTTTACGTAATATAAAACAAAGTCGCTTGCGCGTCTGCGGTTTTCATCAATAGATAGAGTGATTCAAGAAGAAAGCATATTACAGTAGAGAAAAGTAGAGAATTTCAAAGATTTGTAATGTGATTTAAAAACATATTTTAGTGCGATTACATTGCAAACACTGGCTAAACATCATGAGATAGATAAAAATAATGTACTACTATTTTAAAAAGATCTACAAAAAAGACCGCGGTGGCATATGGAATCTTTTAAAGATAGCGGACTATACCTAACTTCTAAAAAAATGGTCACTTACAATGCGGTAATTGAAAAGCCAATTAGACGGATACAGTATTATTCCTTAACAACCTAACTACGTTAATTACCTTAAGCAGTTCATGTGCATTATGCCTTTACACCATATAATTGAAATGATTATGTTAGTGGTTAACGCAAAATGAAAACTAACAAGTTTGAATATAAATAAGGCAGAACGAAGTTTGCCGAGTCAGCTAGTATATTTATTTTAACGAGAAATTAAAATCAAATTTTGTATTTACGGTTTTTTTTTAAAATGTATCTATATATGTGTCTTTCCTTTAAAAGTTGGGTTTATCTTAAGACATGGATGATAAACTAATAATAATCTTAAATTTATGTGGAATGACGCTATCATTATTCAAATTCTAAATATCTTCCGAAAAAGCATGATCTTACGGTGTCAAAGAGAACAACGCAGAGCTAAGGTCCATGGTTAGTTTTTATTTGATGGGAGATGTGGTAGATGTGCTGCATAGCTTACATTTTGCTATATCACCAGTTTCAGATAGTTATGAAAAAGGATGAGGATAGTGTAAAGCAATGAGACTCTGCCAATCCCGAGTACAGGTTGAAGTAGAAGCAATGACATAAAAAAGTTCCTTATCTTTATATCTGTCAACTATCTGAAGTCCAAGGAGAACTTAAATTGGTCAGATCAGTGACATAATAAAGAAGGGCTATATAAGGAGAACCAGAAACTGACGAGCATGTATACGGTGTTTGTATGTTTACATTCTGTCGATGACGATATCAATCCTGACACACATCTCTCGGTTCTTAAAAGAATGGCGTCGAATGGATATCCATGATCGTAGGCAGAGATCATGGATTTTTTTACTCACTCACCAATATTAATTGAGTAATTATTTATATAACTACTAAAGATCATTTATAAATTCTTGGAAAAGTTCAAAGGTTTGAAGAAGTCGACGAGAACGATAAAAATATTTGAAACGAAATCCCGAATATAAATGAGGTTAAAGGTTTCTGTTCTGGGTAAGATGTCCATTAGATAAAGTCGCCGAGTCACCGTAATGTGGAATAATGGGGCGACTCTCTAGGATATAAGGAGATAAGGCGCCCACTAAATAGAATCAGAGTTTATAGGACTTTATGAGAAAACTTAGCACTCATTGAAAGAAATGGAGCTAGTTTAAAAAGTTCGGACGGACAGAGGGACACAGGTTGTTCGGAAACTTTTAAATTGATTCCCCAGTAAACATTCGTTGTGTTAAATTAATGTTTCTAAAGTTTTATGGGACTTAATAATTGTTTACTTCACTTTACTAAATAAAATGCTACTCTTTTCGTATGAAATTTTCTCTGGCCAAGTTTGATTGAATTGTGTTAAAATATTTCCATCTAGCTATATGATATTACATATAGATTCGATTGACATGGAGTAGCGTGACAGGAAAGAAGCCAAGGTCCAGTCGTGGATCGGTACAGGTATGATGATGATATGATATTTCCTTTTCATCTAACCTAAGGAATTTATCTAATATTATCTTTTAAGCTGTGATTTCACTAATATCTAGAAAATGATGAATAACTTTGGCTACCTTCTCCATACAAAGTTGTGAATAATTCTTGTAAAATTAAATGTGAAACTTTTCCATAATCTTTGTTACGGAATTTCAAGTGTCTGTCAAAATCCTAGAAAAGTGAAAAGAACAAACGAGGTTAAGAGTGCTAAAATACTTTATTTATACAATTTAATTGGTAGCGCATTGGTTTTTTTATCTATAAAAGGCTTAAGGGAAAAAATATGGACGCCACTGCAGTTGTCTGTAAAGCATCGATCACTCCACGTCAAGCTAAGCTAAGCTTCTATATGATAAATTTATTTTTTATCTCTCCATCACAGTGATTCATTCTATTTTTAGCATTAATGGATTCACTGAAAATTTATGTTAAATGGATCTAATTTTTCCAGATACTTCCATTTCTATTAATAGAATCTAGGTAAACCAGATTGCAAAATGCACATTTTGGCTTATATTTACTATTTCATTATGTATGTCGCTATCCATTTGCATCATACTTTCAATTTAAAGAACTATGGAAGAACCGCAAACAACACAATTGAATGGCTATTTTCGACTTTCAAATCGAATTATTAAAATTAAAACGTCAATCTCGAAAACCAAAAAATAAATAATTGCATTAAACAATTTTTGTTTTGTCGTGGGTTTTGATTACTTCTGTTTCTGCATCCTTTTTGACTCACTTTGAATAAATTCTTAGTTCCTATGGTCTCGTACAACATAATGTTAGACTCGACTTAGATTTGACGTCCACATAAACTTCACACCAAGAATCGTCAACGACGAGTTACGCAAGGGCTCAACCTAATTTGGTTTTTACTATTTATGATTTATCAATCTAGGCCCTGATCAAATAACAGATGAGGGTATAAATTCCTTAAGCCATATCTTATAATTACTATTTAGGTATCTATGAGTTCGTTTTTTAAATAGTTTTTTTTCTCAATTGATGGAATAAATTTAAATATCTACTACAGTGAGTAGCAAGTGTGTTGGCGCACTAACGACATCTGGCGCTACTAGCGCCCTCTGCAAAACTAAGAACGCGGTCCTCTTTTTCGCTTTAAGAGCAAAACGTGACAAAAGTTACATTATTGTTTAATACGGGATCATTATGTTGATGATGAGAAATAACTTACTTGTTATACAGCACGATATCCGGCAGCCATATGTGTTCAGAAGGCACGTGCAGCGTGTCCACTCCGCCGTAGTCGTCAGGATTCCATTTCAATTTGTAATCATTCCACTCCTGCAAATATTAAAGACATTTAGAGTCCTGAAACTATAAATTTTACTGACCTTAATTGAATCAAATAAACGGACTGTGAACCGAGCTTTGCTCTGCCTCTCTCTGTCATTATGAGATATTTTTTTAAATATATTTACTATTCGTATTATACAATCATCTTACAAAAAAATTATATGTACGAGTACTAGTAACATTTTGCATTGTTGTCAACCTTATTATCCAATGATAGGGATGAGCTAAGAGATGGCGCTCTGTAAACCTTTTGTTACGAACCCGTTGCTCGTTTTCTTTCAATTAAAAAATAAAAATAAAATAAAACCGTATCTATAAGACGGTTGCTCGCTTTTTACAATAAGATGTTAATACTGTCATATGACATTTATAATTACAGAATATGCAGTTAGCATTTAAAGTTATTACAATAAAAGTCAGTGCCAAAATTAATACACGTTATTCGGATTGCACGGCAAATTTTCGCCTAAGCTTTTGATTTCATTCCGGGTAGTTAAAGTTGCACGCAAGTGAAAGATAAACGGAACGTGGAATATCATTGTGCCCGCTCTTGCAACGGAATATGAAGAAACAATAGAGAATAAATGAATATTCATGAGTCAATTTCATAGCAAGTAAGCTGCTAACACGTATGAGTACGTAATCCAGGATGAACAGACTAATTAATGGATTTCTGTCAGTAAAATTTACGCAATTCAACATAAAACTAATTCTTAAAATTAAGATGCCTGAACACGCTTCGTAAGCGATGAATTATAATAAGTCAGAAGAAACTATTGTGATATAAATAATAAATGAGAAATTTAAATTAACGATGAATACAAACGAAACAGAAAACATTTTTTAAAAAATATAATAACCATTGTAATTTCTATCGATGAAATCGACATCAAAAGTATCAAGAATTGTGATCCATTTACAAACGAAACGAGGAAAATACAGATTAAATCATTTTTTTCGTAACATCGGACTATTTAAAAAGATTATATATAAGTCGTTGTTTATAGAATTCGTTCTAACATCGTATTTTCATTAAAGTCCAAAATGCGTCGAAGCGACCTTAAAGGCGTTCTTAAGTGAGAGTTTTTTGCCGAAGGGCGTATAAAACTGAGACCGTTTGCTTAGAGCAGTGGTTAGGCGTCGGAAATTGCGGTGTCTTATTAGTTTCCGGCCTCGAGACCCGTCAATTGGAAGAGCGGGGACTCTAAGTGAAAATAGACTCGGCCATTTTTCGCTTACGTTCGGTACCACAAGTCGGTTGAGTTCTTTTCTCTTAAAACGGTTACAATTTAAGAGACCTTCACCCCGAGGCGTTGCTAAGTTACGCCCGCTCCTTTATTTAATTTAAAGGAAGGGATTTACTTCAACGTCATGATTCCTATTATTATTCCCTTCGCTTTGATAAAAGACGGGAAGTTTGTTACTAACAAAGGTTAGGTCAGTTTTCTAATTAAATGGGGCGTCAAGTTTACTTCAGTCGAATTTATTCTAGGGTACAAATTTCAATAAACATTTGTTTTTTTTTTTTAATTAAAATAGAATGTTGGTCGATCATATATTAAGAAAGTAATCGGGTTAGATTTAAATTTTCAGCGGGTTCAGACTGCTGTAATGCTTGCCATGAATTTGTAGTGCGTCTGGAATGTTTATAAAACTTATGGACTGCTTTGAAACTATCTTACGCAGGAAAACTGAACCAAGCACCACGGCGCGCACGATGGTATCTTGCGCAGAGGCGTTTTCAGAGAGGTGCCGGAGGCCCGAGGTTAGTCCTCTTCCCCTTCCATCAATTCCTACAAAGGATAGGATGAAAAGAAAAAGAAGATTGGACTGGGAGGAGATAATTAGTAGAAGGAAATATCCTTTTGCCTGTCTTCTACTACCCTACTCTGTACGTTAAAGTTAGGCAGCACATCTGCAACCGCTGCACCATTTGCTTGTTGCGGATGCCTAGGAGTAGCGGTCACTTAACATCAGGTGAACCACTAGCTCGTTTGTCACCTTCTTCAATAAAAAAAAAGAATAAACTAGCACTTGGTCAAAAGCCCGTCTGATGTTAATCGGTGATGAAGATGGTACGCCCTAGTTTACTAACGGCCTATTCACTCTTCTCTTAATACCTTCAAGAGAAGAGTGAATAGGCTGCTACCCACGTCATAGTTGGATGGAAACGGACGGTTAGCCGTATGTCTAAACGTCCCATGATATGGATTTAAAATAAATATAATTTTTATTAATATTAATTTTACATGTAGGTGTGTTTACTAATTTTAGATATTTAAATGTCTCTTTGTATATTTTTTAAATATATATGTATGTTTTAAATATACATATATATGTATGGACTCATGGTCTGATAAAGAATAAACAGATTTATTTATTTATTAAATATCTTCGTACTGCAACAATATTAAAAAAATCTTCTGTAATGTACCACATGTTTTCCAATGTCTGTCTATATCTTTATTTATTACAGATAGTCCAACAAATCTTGGCGCGCTGTTTTACGTGTGGGTATATTTATCAACATTATTTCCTTCTTTGTGATCGATCTCTTGTCATGCACACTAACAAACTATGTCTGTACAACGTTACGTACACATAGCACTGCGCGCCAAGTTTAATTGAACTAGCTATTAAGCATGTACACCAGAATTTAGAAAACGATACTGGTGAACACCAAAACGAGCTCTGATTATATATGTTTATATCCCCATCTTAAGGTAAGAAATATATTTACAAATATATAAATCTCAAGTCATAATAAAGTCTTACTTCAGAGAAGTAATAAGGTATACATCTAAGACAAAATTCGATAGCTTTGAAGGGCTTCTGTGCTACAGAACCAATCAAACATGATCTCAAAAAGGATTGATTTCACGATTGCTTTGTAAAGGTCAAACACTAGTTATTTGTATTTATACTGTGTAGCATCGTATTGATTGGTTTCTTAGAATCAGTTCCTACGACTTTTATTCAATTTGTAACAGCGTGCCACGTTGTGAAGCCTACCCGCTTCAAGTATTTTAAATTCTAAGTGTACCAAGTTATCTATATTAATTATAAAACTCAACAGACATCAGTTCAATAGTTATCTAAGAAGAATATTAAGTTAGGAACTTAAGTTCGAATTTGTCTCTAACACAGTAGAAATGATAGAATTTAATGAATCTATCATTACTGTAAATGAATTTTAAAATCACTTTGTAATTGGCAATTGCATAATATCCAATTCTTGATGTATGTTTTCATAATAAATAAAGACAATATTTTTTAGTGAAGAAGGTTTGAAACGAGTAAGCCGGTCACGTGATTTTAAGTGACCGCTACCCATAGGAATCCACAAGCAAATGAGCCGCAGATGCCTTGCCTACCTTTAAGGACAGAGGAGAAATTATGTTTTTCCCCATTCATCCTTTCCCCGTTCAATCCTTTTCCCCTTCTCATCGGATCCTAATGAGCAAAGGAAAGGAAAGAAAGGGAAAAGGAAAAGGACTGAACGTCACGGCACCAAAGTTTACTTCACGCATTACTTACTGCAACATATTTCTTCTACAAGGTCGTGGCATTTCACCGGTCGAGTCGGCCCATTCTTATACCGATATTCGTGATGGTCCGGATACTAATTATTTTTTCATCGAAATCCAGAAAAAATATATAAAGGACTTTCAAAAGTTAGAAAATAGTACTAGTCTTATGAAAATATTGTTTAAATTAATATGTCCGATTTTCGACATTTACGCTTCGTTTGTTGCTCCGCCCTGGTCTAAGGGTCTAACTGAAGGCTTCTAATAAATTTAAAAATTTAGTGACGTTGCAAAATGAAAATTGTAAAAAAATATACTCAAAATAAGAGCTGAAGTTTGAAGGGAATTAAATTGGCAGACAATTTGGGGAACACAACAGAGTACCACTGAAACGTCTGAAACAAAACTGAACCGCTAACTGTTACAGTACGAAAACTCAATTATTATTTTGGCGAGCTCAGTAGGTCGTGTTAGACGTAATTACAATTGCTTCAACTCAATTAAAATTTGTCTACGCTGTCTTCACTCAAAGAGAACTCGTAAATAAAATTTTGTAAATAATAAAGCCTGGTGTAAGTTGTGTTAATGATTTGGAATATTATAACGTTTCCTTTACAGATTATTTCATTTATGATCTTACAAAATTTACATGACTTGAGCAATGATAATACTATAGAGTTGTTATACTGATACAAAACTATCGGTTAAAAGTGTTCCAAAGCAGTGACAGCAACATTAATACATGTGTACAAAGGATAGCGTAATTAAAATAGTAAGAAAAAAGAGGACAGCTAGTGTTTGTCACTTAAGCGTAAATGTAAACATGACGTCAGCTATAGAAAAAACGTTCTACTTAGTACGCTTTCTAGTCTTCACTTTTCGACCGCTAAAAACAGCAGATATCCCTGCTATTTTTTTAATTATAATATCATTATACTTAAGTCACTTAGTAGGTGCATTATTGCGTGTTTTGATAATTAATATTATAATTTCGAATACGAGTTTGTTTGTTACGCTTTGACTAATTAACGGATCAACAGATCATCATGAAATTGCAAAAACATTGTCAGGTGTACAGAAAATAAAACTGTTCCCTGTTATATCGGTTGCCATGGTAATGTTTGATGTTCTGACAATAACGACGCTTTGACACTTGTTACTTATATTTCGAAGTCATTATGCGCGGAGTCATCTTACAATTTCAGCGTGGAAAATGATAAACGAATGTGTGAGAAGCCGCGGGAGACATAGTATTGAGTAAACTCATCTTAAGTTATCATTGAAATATAAATTCCTTCTTTTATGTGGCATTATATTACACACAGACACGAACGGAAAGTGACAATTTCAATATCGTTAGACATTAGATTACATCACTTTATACGTCAAGGAACTTTTGCGACATGTTTACGTAACGTTGAGGTTTTTCGCCAGTTGATGCTTTCAATGTATCATAAATCATTTCTCGGCCGCGAGCTTTATCTGGGAACTAACTCGTTTTGACAGTTTACTTGTGTGTCAAGATACGCATGTAAATAAAGGACTAGATATTCAGTTATTTTACAAACAAAACGAAAGTATTTCTTACCAATATTACTCAAAATCGATTAAAACTAGTCCATTGTTATCCTGGTGTAGAGATAGTAGGTTTTGTTATGTTTTTAATAAGTCACAGATCATAAACACCTCGATCTTTCATAATCCAGGCAGTAATATATACACCTACTGGAAGGTCTATTATGCCGTCTGATTGTAAAAATCGTTAGTTTACAATGTCACTAGCATAATTATATACGGAAAGTTGGAAACTGTCCTTACCATTTACAATTTTAAGGATCATGTCAAACGTAAACGTAACGTACTTACGTTTACGTTTAACTAAACGTTTACTATAAAAATATACACATTTGCATCAATATCAAACTTCTCTCTCTCTCTCTCTCTCTCTCTTTGACAGGAAGGAGCACTTAACTACTCAATTATCAACTACTTACATTATAATTAATAAAAAACTTTTCTTTTCATAGAATCGCGATGTCCATTATTGTTTGTCTAGGGTTTGTAAACCATCATTTATCACGATATTTCTTTTTATTTATTGAACTCTCTACAATCGTAGTTTCTTTCTTTTCTTTCCTGTCATGATGAATTATGATGCCGTCTCCCCTCTCTCTAGCGAATGATCAAGTTTTTCTCGCCTCAAAAAGTAGTAGTGAGCCGTAATAAAATTGCCGGTATCAACAAAACTGACTTTATGATTTATTTATGCGGACGGTACTTGTTTCCTAACCTAAAATTATTCTTTCGTTCTGTCAAATACAATATACGGGACTAGTATCATAAAAACATGACAAGTAAACAACTTTAGTTTTCAGCCATAAATGTCCACGGGTTTTAAGTTGCTATACTTTTTTTCGATATCCAAGGGGGGGAGGGGGATCGTCTAAAG